>PVJA010008539.1:20053-64184 GCA_004027025.1 Myocastor coypus | reverse complement strand
TTTTTCTTGTTTCAGAACCTTTGTTTGTTTATTTACTCATTTTTATGGCCGGCTCAGCCCGCCCCGAAGGCAGGGCTGGCGCAGCATGTGGTGCTGGGGATCAAACTGTGGTCCCTGAAGCCGCCCAAGCTTTCCCAAGCAGGCGCTTTAGACCACTGAGCCATCCTGCCGGCCCCCAAAGCATGTGCTTTAGACAGCTGAACCATCTTGCCGGACCTCTTTTTCTTTTTTTTTGTATTCTTGATGATAGTCATTTTGACAGGTAAGATGGAATGACAGTGTAGTTCTTTTCTTTTTTTTTTTTTTTCATTTTTTAATCTGAGAATTTATTTTCATCTTCACTCAAAGTGTATACTGATAATGATCTTCCCTGGTGATGTTCTGGAAAATCATAAAATGCTACGTGCATTTTGCCAGTTTCTTGAACTTCTATAATATTTTCATAAAAATAATATAGTTGTCAATTAATATAAATAGATCACCTCTGCTTTAGCATACTTCCTTGGTATATTTGAATGAATATCTCTTTTCTTTTTTATTACTTTTAATAATAAATAACAGTGCGACAGTTTCAAAACACATTAGTGGTATATTCCCAATGATTGTTACAATGCATATGCTGTCCACATAGTAGTTATACAGAGCACAGGATGTAGACATGATAATTTTTCTAATCATTATTGTCACAAAAAGTTCTTCTCATTGAACTAAGAGAAAGTAGCTTGTATACATGGTCCAGTATTCTGTAACGGCAGTGGGTTGTTGGCTGAACTGGCAATGTCAAAAGCTGTTGATTTAAGCCTTTTGCTGCTCAGCATACTAATTTGCTTTACATTTTATGCTTCGTGGTTAATCTTTTCTGCTGGTTGGTTAAGGGAAAGTTAAAGCAACACCTGTATAACAAAACATGTAACTTTTGTATCTTCCAAGTTCAGCACTTCTATGGCTTTTGGCTAAAATCAAGTGTAGGATCTGTTCTTATCAGTGTAGTTTTAATAGGTAGAAATGTTGAAGATTTTTTTCATGTGTTCACTGAATTTTTGTATTTCTTTGAGAATTGTCTACTGAATTTATTTGCCAATTTATTGATTGAGCTACCTTATTTTGGGTGTCAAGTTTCCAGAGTTTTCTTTATCTATTCTCCATATTATCTATCTGTCAGGGAGTAGCTAGCAAAGATTTTCTCCCTTCTCTAACTTGTATCTTTACTCTATTACTTGGAAACAGTGAGCTATAAAACTTTTTTATTTGCCAATTTTTATAAGATCATTTTTGACCTCTATTATCCAGTACATAATAACTGAATCTCTGTAGGGTTTGGAATATCTACACAACAGATTTTAATTTCCTTCTCCCAACTCTGCCTCATGCCTTCTGTTTTTGCAGCATCTTACTAATTCATCTATTTAATAAGACCTTATGAAGTATGTGTGTGTGAGAAAGAGAGAGAGAGAGAGAGAGAGAGAGAGAGAGAGACAGAGACAGAGAGAAAGAAACTGTGTGTGTGTGTGTGTGTGTGTGAGTGTGTGTTTTGGTACTAGAAATTGAACTCAGGCCCTTACTGAGCTCTCTCCCCAGCACTATATCTTATAAAGTAGATTATCATATATACAGTTTGAAAACCACAGAAGTTGGTCAAAGAACAATATGTAAAACAAATGTAAGCTGTGCATGGTGGCTCACACCTGTAATCCTAGCACTTGGGAGACTGAGGCAGGAGGATCAGTGTGAGTTTGAGACCAGCCTGGACTACAAAATGTGAGCTCAAGTCCAGCCTGAACTGCATGGTAAGACCCTGTCTCAAAAAGATAAAACAAAAAACAAAAAACAAACAAATGTACTAAGTCAATACATACCTATACATACACCATCTACTCTGTATTTCAATGCCTTTTTTGTTTCTCTATTATCTGATTTTTATTTAATTACATAAGTTACTGACTAACTTTATGTAAAATAATAGTCTCAAAGTACATCCATTTTCCTACAGAGGAATCAAATGTAACATTTATTTGTGTATTTATATATGTATGTATGTATGTATGTATTTATTTATTTGTTTATTTATTTATTTATTTATTGTTGTTTGTCTGTTTTGTTACTGGGAATTTAACTGAAGGCCTTGAACTTGTCAGGAAGGGTCTGTGCCTCTGAGCTATATCTCTGGCCCAAGCATTTTTATTTACATAACATATTTCCTCCTATAGTCTAGATATTGGTTCCTTGAATAGTTTGAAAATGTTTTCTCCCATGAATAATTTGAAAATATTTTCTCCAGTTTTCAAGGTTTTTTTTTTTTTTTTGTCTTTTTGAGACAGGGTCTCCCTATGCAGTTCAGGCTGGCCTTGAGCTCACTTTTTAAAGATCTTATATGTAAGTCTTTTGAGTCAATTTTTGTAATTAGTAAGACATAGGGTCCAAATTTAATATTCTGAATTTAGATAAATAGATAGATAGATAGATAGATAGACAGATAGATAGATATATAGATACAGTTCTTTACCAGTACCATTTATAGAAGGGTCATTCCTTTCTTCAATACATATTCTAAGTACCTTCATCAAAAACCATCTGGCTATTGATGAGTATGTATCATGCAAATAAAACAAGACATGGCATGTATCATCTCAATTAAACCTGTTGAAGCAATTTGGGTTCTGACAAATAATACTGATTAAGCAAGAGCTTGAGAAGAAGTAACAACTTCCAGTTTCATGGTAAAAAAGAAAAGGAGCGTTAGAAGACTGACCTTGACTTGAACAAAAAGCAGGCAGGAGATAGAGAATTGCCTTTTACTTAATGCTTTTTGTTGTCATGAGGGGCCATGGACAGCGGTCAGTTTGTATTTATTTTTTCACTCTTCAAAATAGATGACTGTGTAGATGTTGATACACAAGATGAAAGTAAGAAAGAAAAGAAGCAATGACTAGTCATGCTGAGCATGGGCTGCCAAGGGGATAGGCCTTACAGAAAAAGGCTTCTCACTAGGCCCATGAGAGCAAGTCAATCAGAATTTGACCTTTTTACATAACATTCAAATATCTAATACTTATATATATGTATATATGTATATTGATTAAAGTAGTTACTGTGATTCTCAGGAAAAGATATTCCCGTATATTAAAAATAAAATAATCACAATTTATGATATGGAGAGCTACTCCCAGTTTTTCCACAGTGACAATTTCTAAAGAATCCTAAACTCAATCGTGAGTGACTTTAAAAGGCAGACTGCTGTGACCATCTTAGTATGATTCTTCATATGTATTTCATTAATCTAATTTACCAAATATTCCAATGTATCATCAGCATTAATGTACATAACTAAGTTATTTACTCAGAGAATGTTCAAAACACAAAGCTATTGATTTGGTGATGATTCTCTCATTTATTTTGAACTGAAGAGGTGGTTTGAACACAACTACAAGCAAATTTCAAATTTCCTTAGCAATGACCAGTTAACTGGGTGGATTCTGCTATGTATTTGAGAATTCTTTTCTGCATCCCAGAATTCCCAGGGAGCTTGGCCTCAGGTATAATTTATTTACTTTCATTTATTTATTTATTTATTTATTTATATATTTTCATTTATGTGTTTGGTAAAGGGTCACACTATGCAGCTCAGACTTGTAGTAATCCTCTTATTTTCCACTTCCCCAGCTCTGGGATTACAGACATACGCCACCACGCCTGAACTTGATCCTGGCTCAGAGCTCCCCGGCAGTGGGGCACATGTGGCATGCAGGACCAGGATACAACATAAGATACAGCATATTTTGTATAGAGAAAGCCTTGATAGAAAGAGAATGTAAATAGCTGAGTCACAGTCTGTACTATACTTACAGTCTCTCAGAACTACCTTTTAGCACCTCTGATAAAATTTCCGCGGGCAAAGTATTTTGATAAATGGAACAATGATACTAGATCTGAAATACTTGTACACAATAGTAGAGCACAAATAATGTATTACTATATGCATTTATAAATGGATGTAAATCAAAAATAATAGAGCATGTTTTTCAGTTAAATGAAGAGCAGAGCTCCTTCACTTAAATTGTGAAATAAAAATAAATGAAAAATATGTTGAGATGAAGCTACTTGAACCTAATTTACACGTGTTCACTGTTTCCATCTACTTCATGGAAAAACGTATAGTAAAACGTAAGTCCATTTTTTTTCAAGCTATAAAATAATGTCAAAATGCAAAAATTTTGTATGAAATAAAGATGAGCCTTATAATTTCATACATTTACTCTTAACTTAGTTTGGGATCAACCAACAAAAGATCACTGGCTTTTGTTAAGGTATTTCAGCACAGGGCATACAGAGTCTCACTATGCATATTAGATTTACAGTGATTCTTAATTTTGGGTGTCAGATATTTTGTCTCAGCAACAGAAAAGTAACAGGGATAATGACATTGTTATTAAATAGAAGCTGTGAAACAAAATGGATTATCACACTTAGCCATGATTCTTTTCACTGAAATATTTGAGTACACATATGCTTAAAATTACAAATGTGCAAAATTGATTTTTTAAAAGTTTTTCTTTACATTACAGGTTTTTAAAAAGGCATTTTGATGTTTAGCCCTTTCAAGAACCATAGTGTTGCACAAATGCTTACCTCACTTGTGTCTGTTTTGCTGTGGGTAAATGTATAACATAAATTATGTCTATCCATTTTTCAAGTGTTTCCTGGGTGACCAGCAGAATCAGTGAAGGAGTTCCCCTGGTGCCACTTAAGGATTCTGGCTCCGAATGAACCAGAAGTATTTGTCCATGTGACAGATGATCCATGTTAAATGTGAACTCTGTGTGGTGCTAATGTCTGTAACCATAAGCAGGTGTATTATGGTGAACATGTATCAATTCTGTCATCACTGTGATCTTTAAAATCTGCATATAGCAATCTAATCAAAGAGCTAAGTTAATTTTTTTTAAATTTACAATAAACAGAAAAGTAAATGCAATAATAAAGAGATTTATGGCTAATTTTCAGGATGGATAAATCGTTTTAATATTTTTATTGCTCTTCAGTACTGAAAGGCAAAAGAAAGAAAACCTATTTTTTTTTTTGGTTGTTGTTGTTGTCTCAGTGTTGGAACTGCAGAAAATTGACAACGGTTACTTGTGTGAATTTATGGCTTACTGTCAAAATTTCATTCTTGGCTACATATTGAAAATATGATTGAAGTTAATAGAGCAGATGAAAAAAATATGTGAGTTTAATTTGACTATAATTTAATATGTCCATGTATCTGTGCTCATGCAAAGTTGAGTATTGTTTATCAAATATCCAGCTCTCCATTAGCAAACACAAAATTTTCATTCCTTTGTCAATAAATTTCATAGTTTATTTATTGAAGGTCTATAAGCATATTTACATCCTCCCAAGACATGGGATTACGGCTGCACACCACTGTGACCAATCTCAATGTGACCAATCTCAGTGTGCCCCAGGGGCAGGGCCAGTATGGAAGGCCTGGGGATAGAACCCCTAGCCCCTTCACCTGCTTGCAGGACCTTTAATCCACTGAGCTATTTGATCAGCCCTACATCCAGTCTATTTTGTGAATGGATTCAGAAAATATTTCATTTTGAGTTTTCAGTCCAATTGTTCTATTGTTAATTTTCTGTGGGTTGTCAATTTTTCATGGGATACATCCACATACAGTGGAGAAAGTAAATGACTATTTGCTAGAGATTCGTTGCTTAATCTTCCATGACCACAAGCATCTGCAATCCATCCCTGACCAAATCTAGCTACATGTGGAGAATCACAGCATAAATCACCAGTGTTGCAGCCACAGCGTTTGTGCATAGTATGAATAACAAAACCTGATTGAATTAGTTACCTGTCTCTCTTCCAACCAGGTGTTAACCCCACTGGCTCCATTTCTTCTCTTTCTCTATAGCTTAAAGTTCTGAATCACATACGTTCCATTTCAATTTTTCTGCATTTTTAATTAATTATCTCTTTAAATTCTGCTTCTTAGTTCTTGATACAACTACTACAATATTGGAGATGTTTGCACATGGTATTTCTTTTATGGATAAAATTTTGGATAATTGACATGTACTTTATAAACGAATTCAACAAATTTTTTGTTCAATGTTGTCTCCTTTTCTTCCATTTGAACACTTCACTGACAAATTTAGATTATCGCCTTAAGTTAGATGTATACTGTCTTTGTTTTATATGATGTACATCTTTTTGAAAATTTTACTTTATTTTTTTTTACAAAAGTTGTCCATTCATCTTTTATCCTCTGTTGTGAGACAATGACTTTTTTAGTGTTGTATTTACATGCATAACCTATAGGTCTTGGGCAGTATTGCTTTAGATACAAAGATCCCCCTAGCAGCTCACATTCAGAGGTTGCGCATTCTGAAGGTGATCGCACTGTGCAGGTGCAGCGCTCATCACAGCGATGAGTTTCTGGCCAGAGCACTCTGAGCAAGAGTGGCTTGGCCAGAAAGGCTGCATTCCTGTGGGCATGAGTTGGAAGGGGACACCTCACTCCTAGTTTCCCCTCTTTGCTTTCCACTTCTTGGCCCCAGTATGTGAGCAACTGTTCTCTGATACTCTTCCTGATCTCCAGCCAACTGGATATGGGCTGAAACCTCTAAGCACCTTGATCCAAAATGGACTTGTTCTTTAAGCTGTGTATGTATTTGCGTCGTGCAGATAAGAAAGTGGCTAAGATGTATACTTTGATGAAGCATTGTATAATTTAAAATACTCAATGCTGGGGCAGGCTTCTCTAGTTACTTTTTTGTGACTAGTTTAACAGTGACTCATTCATCCTTTTATGGCCTGTTAGATGTTTTCCTTTATTATTCTGACATACTTTATAAATAATGTACTATCTGATATGTGTGTGTGTGTGTGTGTGTGTGTGTGTGTGTGTGTGTGTGTGTATTTAAAGTATAATTCCTCACAGTATATGCTTGGAAGGTGAATTTCTGAGTGACATAGTTTGAACAAAAACATATATGATAAAATGTTTTAGTTTTCTCCAATAGAATACATAAAAGTTTCTTCTTTAAAATAAATTATTAAGTTTCATATTTTCCCTCATGTAAAAAATAGTTATGGTTTTGTCATACTACTTTTCTTACTAAAAATGGGTGCTCTATTCCTTGTACTATAAGCAAATGCAATTCTTTTCATGTAACTTATTAATTTACTTAGCTCATCTCCTTACTGAATCTTTCTTTCTACTCAGAAGGAGTGTTTTGTAGCTTATATTTCTTATTTTATCTGAGTATTTATTTGTTTATTCAATTTTGTACCTGAATTTCTTTAACACTGATATCATGAAAGCATTTTTAAGGGACTTACTTAAGAAATTATTCTCCAGAACATATTCATATGGAAATTGTCCTAATTTTGTTCTTATGTTAGTTATCTTTTCTTTCATATTAAATCTAAAAATAATTGATCTATTTGTTCTATTTTGCATTAATAAAACTCTATTCTTTCTCAATCGGCAGTGACCTTCTCTTTGATTCTATGAATAATTATTCACCAATCAGTAACGTCTACTCAACAGCATAACTATGCAACAAGAATAACCGTTATAATTACTCATGCTTGATGCATTGTCATTTGCCCAGCCCATAAAGGACAATGTTTATTTGGTCCTCACAGAGTATCTTCAAGAACTCAGAAAGATCGGTTGCAGTTATTGTCACTGTTTTGTTCTCTCATGAGGAAGTGGCATCTTTTAAGAAGATGATTGTTTTGCCCAACTTAACAAAACTAGTAATTAGTGGAGGGGAGACCTAACAGTGTAACCTTTCAAAATAGGTAAACACAATCCAATGTGCCTGTGTACGGGAAACATAATGCAGTGTGCATTGAAAATAAGAAGCTTCTATACCTCATGCTGTTTTTCTCACAAGTTTTGAGACTCTCTCCACTCACTGAGGAGAAAATCAAAGTTTTTTCATGGTTTACAAAATTTGCTTTGGGCCAGCCAGATGGCTCAGTGGATTAAAGGTGCCATTAAGTAGACACAGGGACTGGGGATCCATCTGCAGCGTGCTGTGTCAGCCCTGCCCCAGGTCATGCTGAGACTGGGCATGGTGGTACACATCTGTACTCCCCAGCTCTTGAGAGGCTGAACACAAGAGGATCACTCCAAGTCTGATCTAGGTAGTGAGACCCTGTTGACCCTATACTAAATACATAAGAAAGAAAATAAATAAATAAGCACATGGAAAATGTGCTTCACCTCTCTAGATCCTATAGATTTACAGGCTCGTCTGCTTCCCTGTCTTGTCTTCTAGTGTTGTCTGCTCAGTATCTCAGTTGCACATGATGTAAGTTTTCAGTTTTAATTTTCAACTAATGCTTTCTCTCCGTACAGAAACGCTGACCAACTTTTCTACCTAGCTACCACACAGTTATTTATTCAATTTCAACCTCAGAATTATTCTTCCTACAGTTCTGTTTCATTTTCTCAATCTGAACCAAATCTGTACTCTCTGTAAAAATGTTATGGTTTTTGTTACCTCATGATTAATGTTTTATTTTTCCTGAGGAACTAGCCTCAAGCAGAGATGCTACCTATGTTTTTGTACTCCAAGTGCATGGCACAGAATTGGATATACGCAGTGGATATTCAATAAAATTTGGTTCAATTAAATTTTGCTCAGAAATTTTTTTATAGTCAAAGTGATACAATTAATCTTTACACAAACTTCTATTTCTGGCATGTAAAATTATTATTCTGTTGCTCCCACCTTAAATGTTTGTATTCACCTAAAGTGAAATATGATCATTGGCCCTTGATGCCACACTTTGCTAACCAGAAAATGTGCATAGAATGGCTGCAAGTCATGTGATTACCAAAGGTCTCTGTGGCCAAAATTTCACATAGCAATGGACTGAGGTAGATCTATTTTGTAGCATTATATGTGAATAAGGAATGACAGTCTTAAACCCAACAGTTCCTGCCTGATAAACAAGTTGCCCAAAAGAAGGATTTGACAAGTTTTTTTCAGTTAGTTTAATTTGAGTATGATATGCCTTTCTTCAGTTTGTTGGAACTGCAATGAGTAGGTGAAATGTAAAAATATAGTCCATATTCATGCACAGAATAACAAATCATCATAATCCTTCACATTTTTACTGATAACGAGAACATATAAACAGTTCTGACAGTTCATCATAGAAGATAATGCATAACTTATAAAAAATATTTTAACATGGGTCTCATTTTCCAAGTACACACATAAGCTTTTGAGTAATTTACATAGGACAGACAAAGATACCAAATTTCTTTTTATTAGTGTATATGAGCAATATATCACAGTTATATTCATTTATAGGAATTGGTACCTGGAATGTAGAATGTTTTGATCATTTTTATTTATCCGATACTGTGTTCTTGGATGCTTTGGCCCACAAACAGGCTGGCCCTGGAATGCAAACAGAAGCACATCTTTAATAACTACCCCGACAAGAAATAATTTATTGGATTTTTTTTCTATAAATCACTATTGGAGTCATCACTCAGAATCCAGATCTGGGGCATCAGTCTTAGAATGCTGCAGCATAAAATTCATGAGCTTTAGAGATGATAACTTTGAGTTTTCTGGAGACCAAAAGTGCCTGTGCTTCCTGGGAAGTGAGATAAATGGCTACTGATGTGCCGTTTCTTCCGCAGAGCATCTCTGCCTGCTCCTCTGGTTCTTTGATTATTTAGAATTATATTACTTGATTCATACTACATAACATCAAATTCCCTTAGAAGTGTTCTCTAGTACTAAAAAGCCAGAAAAAGTGACCAAATAAATTTACCAAATAGTTAAATCAAGAGCAAACATCATTCTTCACACAAAACGCAAGAAAACAGGTTTATTCCTGTTTGTAGAGTTTAACCTTCTGTAGAAGTAATTAGATCTATAATTAAAAAGCTATTTGCAATTATTAAAACCCTGTTATCTTGTGGCATTTAAAGATAAATGCAAATGTCAGAAAGGATGAATTCATTAAAATTTCTATGTAAGAGAAAAAATTGTGGGTGGAAGGTGCTACTTCTAAAAATGTTATAGCTTCCGGGAAGGCTTGATCTGCAGAGATGACAGGGAAAGCAACCTTATCTTTTTGTAGGCTTTGATATAGCAATCAGCTACTCTTCACAAATACTTATTTTCAAAGTTCTTTTAAATCAAGTACTAATAAGCTCATAGAAATATTTCAGAAATGTTGTCCTTTGAAGGACTTTATCAGTTGATTATATTAAGAACTGTCAGTATATCTCATTCTGATTTAGACATGTATATCCGTAGCCTACCTGTCAAGAGAAGATATGTTTTTAATATAATTTCCAAGCTGTTAATTCAAGGGCTGCCACTTTAAATAAAATGGTCAATAGATAAAATTCGCCATTCCCCAAACTGTCTGATGAAATTATCAGAAATTGAGACACTGTAGGGGCTTGTGTGCTACTTGCAGCAGAAAGCTAGCTGTCAATAAGTCTGTTCATGGTCCTTAAATTTTGTTATATTCTTTTAAAATAATTGCAACTATTATTCAATAAGCAAAATTGTTTTCTAGTAGTAGAGGTAATTCACTATTACCACATGTCATCTGTATAGCTTTATATTCATACTTTCTATATCTTTATAAATACAATACCCAGGAAAACAAACTTTAAGAAGTCATATGGTAAAACAGACAGCAACATTAACCTTTGCCAAACATATGAGTTTAAATACCTAAACAAAAGAAGTCATTATTTTAGTATTGTCTAAAATTTAGAGGTAACATAAAAAGACTAAAACAATCACATTAGGGGAAGGAAAATTATTATGTCTACCTAGTCATAATTCAAGAGTAAAATCAAGAACAAATCAGACAGTGACTGTTTAGAGAAATACAAATCTTAAATTTTAGAATAATAACATTTCTTGTAACATGATCTCACCACATCAGTTTCCCATCTTCATCAATTTAAAAGACATTATAGCCTACCTACATGACTCACATAGGACATGTACTGAATTTTCTGGGCCATATTTAAAAACAAAAGAATACAAAACTACTTGCCAGATTTTAACCGAAAGTCATCATCTTTTGAAAAATATAACAATATGATTAGGTCACTCATTTTCAATGGAACAACTATAGGTCTCACTCTTCGGTGTTGAAAATCAGTGTAACTGCAGACTTTCCACAGGACATCTTTATACACTTAGGGATAATGAGGGTTTACATCACTAGTTCACCAGCAATCCCCTTCCTAGAATATGTGTAGGCACTGGGAGAGGGGACAGAAAAATAACAAGAGTTTTCAATTTAGACTAGAATGTGAGAAATAAGACCAAGAGACAATTGTGATAAATGAATTAGAATAAATAGAATCATTCAAATCCAAAAGTATGAGGGGTCAAGGAGAGTTCAAGCACAAGGTATTGAGTTCAATCCCCAGTACAGGGTCTCACCACACAGTTCAGACTCGGAGGATTCTCCTGTTTTCAGCCTCCCTAGAAGTGGGATTATAGGCATGTGCCACCACACCCAGACTCAGTCACTGACTCACAGTGCCCTGGCATGTGACATGGGGGAATCAGGGATCAAACCCTGGTTCCTGGACTTGCCTTATCTAGTTAGTCATCTTGCCAGCCCAGACCTTATCATTCTTTTAACTTTAACAAATGTAAATTTAATCTGAGTCATTAAAACTTTCCTTTATCTGTGTTTACATATAAATGGAACAAAAATATAATTCTTCCTAGCTTACTTTATTAGATTTTTCATTCAGTATTTTCATTCCATTTTGTTTTAAATTTTGCCAGATAATATTGCGTGTATCACCTTTACTTTATAATAGTAAGACACCAATTTGAGGCCATAACAGTTTTTCAATTTATTGATAAGTTGATGGGCATTTCAATTTATTCCACATGTTAGAATTTGCAAATAAAGCAGGTATAAACAAATGTTGTGAATTATGATGCACATGTGTTTTTATTTCTATTTGGTAAATATTTATGAATCGGAACTTTATTTTGTATGGAAAGTGGATGACTGTCTTTATTTTTTTTAAGTGTCAATTGTTTCCCCTCAGTAGATCTACTTTTTCAGATATAGCACAATGAGGTATTCCTTTTCCATACATAATTTTTTTTGTTTGTTTGTTTTGTATTGGGATTTTCTTTTGGTGGTACTGAGGACTGAACTTGGGACCTTGTGCTTGCCAGGCACCACATCCCAGCCCCAATATATAATGTTTATTTATTTATTTATTTATTTGGTGGTACTAAGCATCAAACTCAGGACTTTGCACTTGTCAGGCAAGCACTTGTTCCACTAATAAATAAACAGATAAATAAATACATAAAGCTGTGGTCAAGTGGGACGTCTTTGGAGAGTTGAAGATGCATTCTTAGGGGGGGCAGTGTACCCTGCTCCCTCCTTCCCTAGTGTCCTTCCTGGCCATGAGGTGAGCAGTTGTGCTTTGACATGATTACCCAAGCAGGCTGAGCGCTTAGTATAGGGCTGAAAGCAACAGGACCAGGCCGTCATGGAGTGGGACTTGTAAAATTGTAAACAAAAATCAATCTTTTCTCTTTAGAAGATGATTCAATCGTATATTTGTGACAGTAATGGGAAACTGATTTATTGGCACATTTTTAAAATCAGGTTCATTGTTTCAAATTACATATCTAAGGGCTGCAGATTTGGCTCAGCATTAGAATGCTTACCTAGTGAGCTGGAAGCCCTGGATTCAGGCCTTGATGCCATAAAAGAAAAAAAAAAAAAAGAATAAATCTGTCTTAGTTACTTTTTACTTGTTGCTGGGACAAATACCCGACACTCAAAATGAAAGAAGGAAACGTTTATTTAGCTCACAGTTCATAGAGGTTTCAGTCCATATTTGGCTGGCCCAAGGCTGAGTGGAGCAGGGCAGAGAACATCCAGTTCATGGCAGCAGAACAGTAGCAAAATGGTGGCAGAGGTAGTCAATCAATCAGGGCAGCAGAGCAGCAACAACAGCTCAAGTCTGTCTCTCTGTCTCTCTTTATATTACATTTAGTCTGTCCGCCTTAGCCCCACGCCTTAGGCTACACCCATAATCCCATCAGTACTAAAACCCATAATCCCAGGGATCATGGATCAAGTCTCAAACTCTAGAAATCTCTGCTTAATGACTACATGAGGCTTTGGAGGGACAACTAGACATAAACCATAACATTCTGCCCCTGGACCCCCAAAGTCTCATACATATTCCTTTTTACAAAAGACATTTTAGTCCATCTGGAAGAGTTGCCAAAGTCCCAATAGTTTCAGCATTGCTGAAAAGTCCAAATCCCAAGTTTCCTTGAAGATCCAAGACAAACTCTCATCTGTGAGCCCCTGTACAATAGAAGAGTTAAACATATCCAACATTCAAAGACGTAAGATAAACATTATAATTCCAAAAGTTACAAACAACAGGGTAATACAAAACACTGGGACCAACACATGTCTGAAATCCAGCAGGGTAAACATTAAATCCCATAGTTCCAACTGGAGAATCCGAAGCAGTCTGCACTGAGTTGTGAGCATCATGCAGCTCTGCTCCTACAGCACTCTTGGTGATAATTCCCATAGCTTCTCTCTTAGGCTGGCTTTGCTCCCTCTTAGCACGATCCACATTCCTGGCTTTTCCAAACTTCTAGGGTTTCCGCTGAATTGGCTTCTCACTCTCTGCTTCACACATTGCCCTCTCAGGAGCACACTGCCTGGACTCCCAGGCCTTCTTCTGAAATCGAGGTGGATGCCTTCTTAAACTAACAGCTCTTGCATTCTGAATGCACCTAAAACCAATGCCACGTGGATGATGCCAGGGTCTGCTGCCAGCTGGAGCAGTAGCCAGGCTACCTTCTCTCTTGCTTGTAGGGGTGGGGTGCCTGGATTGATGAACACTCTGACCTTGATTCCTAGGAACAAATTCTCCATGCCAGCGCCATTTTGGAACCTAGTTTGGCCACTACCACCATTCCGGTACTTGGGTCTCTGTGGCCTTCTTCTCAAGGCAAAGCCTCTCTCCTTTGCAATTCTGGGGCTGCATAGCACAGACAGCTGCCGCCTCTTGTGATGCCCTCAGGCCATCTTTTCGATTCGCTGGTTCCTTCCCAGCAATGGAGATCCTCTCAGCTCCCTCTTTGCAGTCCACCCACAGCTTTCCTGGTGTTTCATTTCTGGCCAAACTCACATTTTAAATCATCCTGCTTGGCTCTTTTCTCTTGATTTTCAACATAAATCTGGCTAAAAACAACCAATAACAACCATGGCACTGCCCCAATAGTTTGCTGCTTTGAAATGTCTCTTGAAAGATTAATTAGTACGCCATGCTTAATCTCAGTCTTAGGCGAAGTCTCTGGGCACGAGCAAAATTCCGAAAGACTTTCAGCCAATCCATAGCACAAATCATCTGAGGTCCAATGACCAATGCTGTCCTTTTTTCGAGCAGAAACCTCCTCATCCTGGTCTTGACAGGCAGGTCTTCTGTCAGTCCTCTGATCTAAGTTCTGACCAGAATCGCCGAAGCTGAAAAGCCGAAGCCATTCTAGTGCTTTGTTTTTAGCCGACATCTCTGAACCTTTTCTATCTCTTCCCATAAGCCATTCCCAAAAGCTTGTAATCCACATTGTCAGGTATAGTCACAGAAACGACCCCACTTCTCTGGTACCAACTTATGTATTAGTTACTTTTTGATTGTTTCTGGGACAAATACCCGACGCTCAAGATGAAGGAAGGAAAGGTTTATTTAGCTCACAGTTCGTAGAGGTTTCAGTCCATATTTGGCTGGCCCAAGTCTGAGTGGAGCAGGGCGGAGAGCATGCAGTTCATGGTGGCAGAACAGCAACAAAATGGTGGCAGAGGCAGCCAATCAATCAGGGCAGCAGAGCAGCAACAACAGCTTGAGTCTGTCTCTCTGTCTCTCTTTATATTACATTCAGGCTGCCTGCCTTAGCCCCCGCCTTAGGCTACACCCATAATCCCATCAGTACTAAAACCCATAATCCCAAGGATCATGGATCATATCTCAAACTCTAGAAGTGTCTGCTCAATGACTACATGAGGCTTTGGGGGTACAACTAGACATAAACCATAACAAAAACCTCCTGTCAAATTACATATTTTATTGTGAACTTATAATCAAGAAATATATCTATATCTATATCTATATCTATATCTATATATATATATATATATATATCAGAGGAAGAAAAATTTGCCTTCATATTAATATTATATTGAGTTATAGTATGATTAATACAAGTTATCTTTTGTGTCTGAAAAGAGGTGTTCATAAAGGTGGGCCATTAACTTCCAGACATTTATTAGTATGGCAAATTGCTGAAATTTTATATATATGTATGACCTTTTAACTTGCTGATGTGAAATATGAAGACTAATACTTGCATAAACAGCACAGAAAATTTCCATTTCTCTTACTCAATCAATGATAGTACCTTATTCTTATAGTTCGTCTCTAGTTGTTACCCCAAAGCCACATGCAGTAACAGGGCAGAAACCTAGAGTTTGTGATTAGCTCATCATCTACTGGCATTATGAGTGTGAGTGCTACTAGTGCTACTGGGATTATAGGAGTGAGTACCACACCCAGCCTGGGGCAGATTGCCCTGGCAACAACTTAAGCTAGACTCATTCCCTGTACCCATCATTGCTGCTACTCCTCGCAATTGCTCTCTTGCTCTTTGGCACCACTGTGGACTGCTGCCCTCTGCCATGTGCCACACTACCTTGGAGCCAGTCAGATATGGACTGAAGCCTCCAGTACCTGTGAGCTGAATAAACCTTTCCTTCCTTCATTTTGGGTGTTGGGTAGTTGTTCCAGCAGCAAGAGAAGAGTAACTGAGACAGATCTCTATGCTGCATGCTCAGAAATCAACATTTATTTTTGTTAAATGACTAAAATTTTGAACTCTTACCATAATCTCTCCATTTTTTTCCTTTACACTCCCTGGAAAACACTGTTCTAATCCATCTATATTTCTGATGGTTTCATGGAAAATCTGTTTTACTTTTCCTACCTATTTCCTTTTACCAGGGTTAATCATGTATTTGTTTATTTGTTTATTGTACCACGACTCAGGAATTGAACTTGGAACCTTGTATTTGCCAGACAGGCTCTTGTGCTGCTGAGCTACAGCCCTGGACCTAATTTCAAATTTGTATATGGCCTTTTTTTCAAACTGCTCAAATTGTTATTTTAATGATCTTGCAGTGGAAATGCTTTTTGAACTCTGCTTTTGTGCTATAATTACTTTAAACGTAAGAAAAATGTAGTCTAATTTGGTCAAATAACTTCCTAGAGATACATGCATAGTGTCTGAGTAATGCTGTATGAGTAATGGTCCCTTATTCAGAAACTATGGGTGTCACAGACTTTAAAAGACAAAGGGGAAGGAGGTGGAGAAGGATGTGAAAGAGGAGGAGGAGGCCGTGCTAGGAAGCATTCTTTGAAAATATTTCTTTGTTTGGGATTTATTTTTATCACTTTTGAAAGGCTTATGAGTCATTTATAAGTAATATGAATGATGCCATTGATAGTGAAACTATCTCTGACTTTGAAATGAGTCTGAATGAATAACAAAGACATTTTCTGTAATAATATTCCTGTGAGCTATTATGTTGCTGTATTCTAGATTGCTAAAAAGGCTAAAAATTGAAAACTATATTCGAACAAAGCAGATTTACTCAAATGACCATACAAAGATGAGCACAATAAGGAACACTGAGTTAAAATATTTCATTATTGACCCAGCCAGTGTTGAAAATCTTCAGTTTTCCTTAGGGAAAAAAAATTAATGTGGAACTTCTTACTTGCTTTATTTCTTGATTTTGCATATATTTTATAATTTTATTTTTATTTAGTCATATGAGTAACTTTTTAAAATTCATGTGAAGAGGCTTAGTGATATTATGATTTAGTATCATCTATAATTTTCAAGCAGATAATGTTGAGTTGCAAATGCAAGCTTGTAGGTCAGGGATAAATTTTAGTCCTTAAAAAACTTGTAAAAATATAGCAAATTCGAGAACACAACATGAGGAACTGAAGTATATAGGGCAATTTTCAGTGGAACATAAGAACACTGGACACTATAGCAATAAACAGAATCCAGAATCAAAATTGATGACATTGTACAAGCGTCATTACTCACTAATTAAACTTGGCACTACAGAAAATTCAAACCTAGCACCCAACAGCCAAGTCCATATCGTTCCACCAGCCAATGAACTCTGTGCAACACATTCCAAACTTATCAAGGGAAGAAATTATTATTTTATTTGAGAAATTAATAAACTAAGATTGCAATTAATTCAATTGATCAAAACATGTATACATTAGTGACAGACTTAGGATTGGAGTGCTTAGTAATGATCAACCATCAGAAGCAAATTAATATAAGTTCCAGAATACAAAAAGCGAAGTACAGATTACTTAGTCCAATTTCAGTGTTTCATAGGTAACCAACCAGGTGATGGGTGTGTAAGTGAAAGCCTAACACAATGGTCCAAACATGTAATTCCACCACTCAACAGGCTGAGGTGGTAGGATCATAGTGAACTCAGAGCCATCACGAGCTACCTACTGAACTGAAGGGCAGCCTGAACTATGCAGTGAGCCCATGTGCCAAAGAATTTAAGAAAGGAAGAAAGAAAAAAAGAAAAAAAATGAATTGTACTAATTAGGCCAATTTAAGTTTTAAGCAGCATTTAATATAAACAATTTAGTAAGTTAAAAGTGTATTACTATTAGCAATACTAAAATTATTACTGTTTATATTACTTTGAGATATATATACATGTATCTTGCATATAAAATTATACATTTAAATCTAAAGATCCAAAATTTAATTACATAAATTTTAACTTACTATATATTTATAATATAAAATATAAGCATATTTAAGATCATTATAAATATATAATTTGAATGTAAAATAATACTGTTATAAGTAAATTATGCTTCAGTATACAGAGGAATATGTAGGATTATTACATGTTCAAATACACAATTCAGTTCCTTATTCACATTTTGATTCTTGTTAATGAATTGTGAAAGTAGATAAATTGATTACTTCCAAATTTTTTTGTTTTATTTTATTTTATTTTGAACAGTGAAAACAGAAGCAAAAAGAAATAGAAAATAGAAACAGGTTAACATGCAACAATACATATGTTATAGAATTTCAAAATAAGAATAGTTAATTAACAATTATTGTTATATTTCTAATTTTATTGTCAATTTTTTTGCTCAGATTTTTTGTTGCTGCTCAGATTAACAGGTACAGTTATGAAAGATCTGGGAAACAATTAAATGCTGACACTTGCTTTCAATAATTCTTAATATTTTCCCTTGCTTTTTTGTTTAATTTATTTTAAAGATAGTATAATAAGATGAGAGGTATTCAAACATAGTTTTGTATTGCACATTGCAAGTTTATATACAGGACGGCTGAGATGAATTTACTCATAATTGCTATCACTTTTTTTTTTTTTTTTTTTGAGACAGGGTCTCAGTATGCAGTTCAGGCTGGCCTTGAGCTCACTTTTGTAGCCGAGGCTGGTCTCGAACTCACACCGATCCTCCTGCCTCAGCCTCCCGAGTGCTGGGATTACAGGCGTGCGCCACCACGCCCGGCGCTATCACTTTTTCTAATAGCAGTTAATGTTTAGAATGCTCACTTTGACTAACTCTGTATGCTGATTTCTGTCATCTAAGCAACTACATCAAGGACTTTCAAATTTTGGTAGATTATAATAAATGGTCAGAAAGGCGGTTTCCAAAGTCTCAGTTTTATGAGTAATTATTCCTAATTTTTAAAAGAAAATATAGCTTCTTTCTTTCTTTTTTTTTTTTTTTTTTCTTTTCTTTTTGCAGCACTGGGTTTCAAATTCATGACTTTGCACTTCTCAGGTAGGCATTTGTGCCACAGAGTTATCTCCCCGGCCCCGATAAATATAATTTCCAAATAAAATCTAAAGTTATTATAATTTGATCCTTCTATCAATTTATGTCAGGCTGAAAGGGTTTTTAAGAGCCCTTCTGAGTTGTTAAAATATCAAAATATAATTTGAAATTTGATCATTTATTGTTTAAGGCATTTCTGTTTATAAAAGTTGAGTATTTCAAAATCAGCCATGATGTTATGAATCTTAGACATTATTTAGCATATAATGTTCTGTATCTCACTTATTTTCACTTTTATGACCCTTCACGACCCTGCACATTGTATTCAGCTTATTTCTGAGCAGCATCTACCAGTCTATTTTAATACTAGGTAGTATAAAAGAAAACCGACACCTGAGAGAGCTCCAGCTCTGCCTACTTATCACGCTAACCCGTATTCTCAGCACATTCCTAGTGTGGTGGGTTTCATAATGTTTTACAGTCTAGCAGTTCACGTTCAGAGATGTTTCTGAACATCCTTGATTTCACAATGTCACAGCTCCTCCCTTAAAAACAAATCTCGGTTTTGCATCACACACTTCTTAAACTAAGTGGTAAACTTGTCGACCTCAGTGAAGAATGTGATTATTACCAAAAGAGAATCTGCATAAATTTATACAGGCAATTTATTGAATAAAAATTTATTTCCTATTTCTCTAAGAAGAAAATAGAACATCTTGTTCTTTTCCAGAACTTAATAGAACAAGCATAATGTGGATGCATGTTCACTGAAAGGATTTTCTATTGCGGAGTTAAACATTGTTTTGAATACACCAAACTTTTATTAGTAATTACTCTACATGAGTTGTGAAAATGAACTATTTTGTAAACATATCCAATGAAACTATTTTGTTTAATCACATAAACTAGAAGAGAGTAAAGTATACCCTTTATTGGCAATGGGTGTTACTAGAGGAATTTGTTAGCTCCCAATATAAAATGACAGGGGCTGGGGAGATAGCTCCAAAGCACAAGTGCCTGCTGGGCAAGTGCAAGGTTGTGAGTTTGAACCCCGGTCCTAAAAAAAAAAATAAAATAAAATAATAATAATAATAATAATAATAATACATATATAAAATGACAATGTGTATGTTGTACTATTCTGACTTCAGATGCTGAGTACAACACCTTCAGGACTTCCCCATCATACAATATAGTAACAAAACCCTTTACTTCTTGTCGTGAAGCGGCTTCTATGCATACTGCAAGCCAATAACATACTGAAGCCCGTGTCTTATTCCCGTAAAATCAAGGCAATATGATGGTCAATGGAGTTCAACACATATTTTGTCTAAAGCTACAGCCACATCAGAAGATATATCTTTCTGGGACCAGAAAGAAAGAAAACAATTTTTTTAAAAAATTATGGGCCCAGGAGATAGCTCAGGAGCACAAGTGCCTGCCTGGAAAGTGCAAGGTCCTCAGTTTGATGCCCAGTTCTGCAAAATAAATAAATAAATAAATAAATAAATAAATAAATAAATAAATAAATAAATAAATAAAATATAAATATAAATATAAATATAAATATAAATATGAAAAAGATATATCTTTCTGAAACATTTTAGTTTGTTATAAAATGGAATCTTAGAGTGAATGGCGCAATTTACAGAGGAGACAATAATTACAAAAGGAACGACCCATCTGTATGTTATTAAAATATGATAGATATGATTTCTGGAAATGACTTCTTGTTTAGAGAAAGGTTATTTAATTTCTCAACTATAATATATTAATTTTTGAAGACAATATGTCTATGATGTCAATTTGCTACACTTTGGCTTTTACCTAGACAACACACATTATCATTTTGTTACTTTAGTGTTCAAATACTCTGTTTCTTCAAATCAACATTATAAGGATTGGCATACATTGATAAAAATGATCATTTTTCTCTAAGCTTGTAGGTGGTGTACCCAAAATTATTTTCTAAATATCCATAGGCAATCCAGAATAGCCGCTTCACAGTCTGGCCCACCACCCAGTAGCTTTTGGCCAGGAAAAGGTAATGATATTCTGTACATGGTAGAATCCACTTAACAAGACATATTGTAGTAGGCAAAAATCCCTTATAATGATCACAGAAAAAGACAAAATGATTATATCATCATTTCAAAGAAAATGAAACTAGCAAATTTGGTTTTGTTTTTCAAATATGTTAAATATGAAGCAGCAATGGAAAATGGGGTTAACTGATAAGCTCAAGTATGAAGAAAAACGTTTCTATCACTAAAAATTATTCCACCATATTCAATGTAATTTTGTTACTTCCATGCCAGTTTGGAAGAAAATTCTAGTAGCAGTTAAGAAGTATTCAAGGATTATTCTCACAAGGAGTGCAGAGGTGAACCAGAAGTTAAACATGGGTAGCTCATACATATTAAATCTTATCGCTATACCTTTAGTAGAATTATCATATTTTGTAATCTGAGTATTGATATAATTTATTATATATATATATATATATATGTATACACACACACACACACACACACACACACATATGAGGTCACTTAATCTCATAATCTTGCACTATAATTTTACTTAGTTGAGGTCAATGGTCTAGAAGTGGTACTCATAAAGACTCACTGTCTTTGAAAAGTAAACTTCAAGTTCAGCTACGCCTTAGTCCTATGGGAGTATCAATGGGAGATACTCATGGGTAAGAACACTCTTTACCAAAATGTAAAAATGTTCACTTCTCTTAATTATAGTAGTCTATTATTACAGAAATGCAATTCATATTATTTCTTATGTTTTAAATCTTTTGATAATTTATTATATCTACTACAATGTCAATGCTATGTAGATTTTTTTAAAATATTAAAAATTTGTATTGTGATGGAATAACAAAATGACAAGCGTGAGAATTTCTTACATGTTTGTATGGAAGAAACATTTTTCCCAAATATCTTCAGTCTATAGTTTATTAAATCAATAAATGTATCACCCAGGGATATAGAGGGCCTGTTTGAGTCTTTTGAGTATCCTTAACTTTAATTAGAAACTCACTACACTGTTTCATATTATGAATAAACTGTGAATACCAAGATTAAATAGGCAATGCCTTATTTAACCAGCTTATTAAATTATTCAAAAGCAACTGATTTGGAGAAAACATTTCTGTTGTCCCTAAGAATTTAATTTGGTTCACTAATAAATGAGTGAGTAGATAAATTCTTACTCTATTATTAACAATGAAGCAGAAAAGGAAAACAGGAAAAACCTAAAATTAAAACAAAAGAGTAGTGTTGGCTGAAGAGAAAGAAGTATGTATGATTATAAAGAGGCATGAGAGAAGATTTTATTGTTGGAGTATCTCAATTCATTTTGACTGTAGTGATCGATACAGGTAAAATTGAAAAGAATTAAATATTTACAGAACAAAATTTTTAAAAAGACAAGTAGAGAAATTGAGTAATATTGATGAACTGAATCTTCTTCTTACTCCAACATCTCTGGGAGGCTGAGGCAAAACTTGATGACTGTGAGATCCTGCCTCCAAATGAAAACCAAAAAAGGGTAGAAAGCTGCTCAGTGGAGAAGCACTGAGTTTAATCCAAGTATTGCAAAATCAAAATCAATCAAATAAACGAAAACTTTAAAAAAACATAGAATGGAAACAAAACTTTGTAAATGTGGGAAGAAGCTGGGTTGAAGGGAAGAGGGGAAATTGGAGGACAAAAAGAGGAATCAAAATATAATCTGTGTGGGTACAAATTCTCTATGATGAATCTATAAACATGGGTAGATTCTATTCTAAACTATAATACCCATGATTATATATCCAGTAAACTTTGTTAAAAATTCTGACTCGTGTAAAACATGAATGAAACTTGAAGTCATTTCACCAAGTGAAATAATCCTATCATAAAAGTAAAAATGGGAAGTTAACCCACCTATCAGAGGCACCTTAGAAAATCGGATTCTTTGCCAGGGGTGTAGCTCAGTGTGACACAGCATGGGACAAGCACTAGGTCTTGAATGTGACTTCCAGAACAAAAACATTCAAAAGACAAGCAAAATTATAGCTTCCTGGTGCTGGGGAAAGCAGGAAGAGGGAGGGAATGCTCACTGGGTAAACTTTCACTTCATTCGGGGAAATTGAAAAGGCTCTGGTGACAGATGATGAAGATAGTTACCCAACGATATGACTCTACTTAGTGTCACAGAATTGCATACTTTTTAAAAAATTGAAATGATGAACATTAGTTATATTTTATCACAATGAAAGTAAAAGATCCAAAGCAGCTTCATTTGAAATTCACATCTTACCATATAATCTATTCATGTTTATTGTTGAGCTTGAGAGATAGTTTAAGATTTTCACTTACAAAGTTAATCCAATTTAAAGTTCACTACAAATATTAACATAAATTAACATAAATTATGCATACATTTCTATTTGTAACAACGTATCAAATCTTCGAGGTACAGCTCTTTAAATTTTGTAAACATTAATTTACAAGTCATAAAGATAAAAATTTACTTAACAATATGAGGGAGCTTGGAAATTAATGCTGTCATGTACATTTATTAAAATAAATACATAAATATTGTGTTCCAGTAGATTTTTATAGTTTTATGATATATAGAAAATATTTTTAATAAAGAAAATATTTTGAGACATATACACTAAATGAAGTTATTGATTTCTTAATTTTTTATCAATTTGATATTCTTAATTCCAATATTTTGTTCTATGCAGATTTCACTGAGTCTATGTAATTTTTGGCTTTATAAGTATTTGTAATATGGAAAACAGAAAAATTAATAATTGGGATTCTGGAGTGTTCCCCTGTGAGAACAGCTCTCAAATCAGCAGTGTAGAATTGTGAGGATGTGGTATAAACCTTAGCTCTTCCAGTTTCGGTTTCCATTTTGCAATATAAAAAATAATACTTTTGCCTACTATGATGCCTACTAGATGGTTAAGTGAGTTGTATATGTTAAATACTTATGCATTCACTATATATATATATATATGTATATATATGTATATATACATATATATATATGTATATAGTGAATTTATAAAGTTCAAAGCCTTTTAAAATAAATTTTTATTATTAATTCATGTAGCAGTTTTCATCTTTCCTTTAACTTAATAGGAATATTTTCAAACAATTCACATTTTAAGAATGATAGTGTTTTCAAAGTATTATCTTTTATGCCATTCAAAAGCACTATGATACCAAGGAGAGTTATTTGAAAATGACATTCTCTATATATCACTGTTAAAAACAAATTGATCTAGGTTTATGCTGCTCTTTTATCTGTAAGAAGAAAGGAGGCCCTATCACAGTTGAGTGACAAAATATTTCACACATTTTACTTTATTGAGAACAAGAAAAAGAATCAGCCAACACTGTCTCTTACATTTACCTGATAGATTCATGATTTATAACCTTTAAATATCAAATTAAGGAGTTATTAAATAAACATAATCCATCTCAAATTTTCCTACCTATATCCATCGAATGAAGGTATTCTATTTAAGGCAGAAAACCATGGTATATGTCAGGAAAGCAAAGAATGACACACTTTAGAATTTAGTCTCTCATCCATCTCTTTTTCTAGCATTAGATTATATAAATAAAAGAATAATGTCAGTAAGACAATAGCATATACTAAAAACGTGTGAGCTAGGTCAAGATGCTATAGATTATAGTGCATAGATAGGACACAGGATGTCTGGTGACCCTTCACAAAACATGTACATTTGAATTACTGATAAATCCAGGTAAATTAAATTAAACCCATTTTTGTTTTCGTTTGAGACTGAGTTTTTATATGCAGTTCAGGTTTGCTTTGAACTCACTTTGTAGTCCAGGTTGGCCTTGTACCTGATCATCCTCCTGCCTGAGCCACCCATTAGATAGAATAACAGCTGAGTGTCACCAGGCCCAGCAAATTAAAGCCTCTTATGAGAAAAAAAATTATAAATAAATAAATTACAAGAATTATAAACTAACACCATGCTCTTATGTATTTTCTAGAATTTTCCTTTTCTTTTGAACTTTAGTGTAGTAAATATGCTACACTGGCACTCAAGAACAATTTAAGAATAGATGGTAAAATTTAGCTATTTTAAGGAAATTTTCTTTTTCATTGTATAAGTGTGCATATTCATTGAATGTTGGAGTCCCTTCCTGGTTCTCATTTTGGCCTAAGAGGTCTAAACTTACAATCCTAAAATCACGTTATTGGAATTCCACCAAGTTAATTCCCATCTACCACTCGTAGCACAACCCATGGTGATAACAAAGACACTAATATATATATATATATATATATATATATATATATATATATATATATATGTATGCAATTATTGGGGAGCAAAGAGGCCCTAAGTCCAGACATGAAGATGGCTTTCTGGAAACAATAGAGTGACCCAGGGCTGCCCTTCGGTTTTATTCACTGAAAAAGGGGGAGTGGCTTGTGAAGGTGAATTGTGGGAAGGTGGTGGGTATTGAAGGGAATTGTGGGAAGAAGGCGAGCATTGAAGGAAGTTGTGGGAAGGCGACAGGCATTAAAAGGGATTGTGGAAAAAGGTGAGCACTATGAGCTGGGCTAGGTAGGAGGCCTGCATTCACCGCTGCCATATTTAGAGATATTCAAAAGAAGTAATTTGCATTATGCTATTGTGATAATATATAATATTTTGAGGATCTGGTGCTTCATCTCTGATGTGTAATCTTTCAAGTTCCAGGAAGTCTTAGCCTCTATCTCAAGGCTCAATTCCAGCTGACACCATGGAGCACTGACTCTTCGTCCTGTTATCAGGGAAACACGCGTGCCATCTTCAAAAATTACCACCAGCATCTCAGCTAGACCAATATACACCGCTTAAAGCCAATTGACAGGATAAGGAGAAGTCCTAGCCAGCTCTGTACATTTCAATACAAAGGAAAAGAGTCAGGCTCAGTCAAAATTGAGGTAGTTGCTTTTTTTTTCTAGGAGAGCTGCTCAGGTGGTCCTCCACAATTGAATATATAGTGATACTGAAATCATTGCATATAATGATCAAATCAGGTAATTAACGCATATCATGTCAAATATTTTTATTTCTTTGTATAAGAAACATTTAAATCTGCTACTGTATATTGTTTTGAAATATAAAATAAAATATTGTCTGTATTCATCATACTGAATGATAGGTCACCAGAATTTATTTTTCTTTTTCAGCTATAAATTTAACCCATTTCCACATTTATTTTATCTGTCTCCCATACTGGCTTCCATAATTTTACTGTTTTTAAGCATTAGTTTATAGGTGAGGTCATCTGATAATCATTTTTGTGCGCTTTCATTTTGCTTAAATTAGGATAATTCCCATTTTTTAGTGCTATTCTGGGTACAGTGAATATCACATCAAAAGGAACTCTTGTTTCAGAAAGCTCTGAATTTCTGACTTGTACGAGTCACAGTTAATAACTTTAACTCATATCTGAAAACTCATGCTAAAGTACAGCCATGGAACCACTATGTATAGCAACAGAATGAAATGAAGAGAGTGCTACCCAACTCACCCAAAATGATCCGGCAGAAATATACTGCTGCCATGTACTACGCAATGTTCATACCCATATAGCCACTGTACAGTTAAAGGAAACTTAAAGTAAAATGCGAAGACATTACATAGCTCTGAAAATAAAACTTCCTGAATTATAGGAATGCCTCTTCTCATTTATAGGAAGCAAGCATCTAACAATAATTTAATCTCAAAATCTAAATGGAAAGAATTGCTGTTGTCTCTCAGCTGGCATGAAACCTGGCTAACGTCCACCACAGAATCAACATTTACCTATTTGTTCAAATGTAGCTTACACTGTGTTTCTATTTATTTAAATTATTTCCCCCACTTAACTTCTTTTTTGCCTTACAAAGATGATACATATTTCCATGAAGTAAAGTAATAGAAAGACATGAAGCACAGGTAGGTTTGATGGAACATGATTGAAGGAAAACAACATAATGCTATTTTTGCAAGTGTAAGGACAGGAAGCAAGCATTAGGCCATATTTTCTGTGTTCTAGGTGTGGCACATATTTTGTTGCTAAGCACATTAACAGGGATATTGCCTGCACTGTTAATGCTTCTGATAAATGGTCTCAGGGTATCATCTGAAAGCAAAGAAAAATGCATTTTCGAAGCAGCATTTTCTGAGATTTTTATAACAACATTTTAAAGTGTTGATCAAAAGGGTATATGATAAAAATGAATCTAAAAAATTCAACATGTCTAGCACCCAACTCCGTTCTGAAGCTTTGTGGTATTCATGGCACTTGTTGGCATCCTAAAACTTGTATTCATTTCAAACTAATTTCATGTTTTCCAAATTAGTTTGATCAACGCTGTTTTTAAAATCCATCTTCCCTCTCAATATTTGTCCCAAGACTTCTTGTTTTGTATATAACAGAATTAAAAAGAAATCTTGTATACTTATGTCTGTTAATGTCAGAAACAAGTTTGACAATAACAATGCATATTACAGCAATCACTTTAAGTTTCTATTCTTCTTTTGAAATTCTATACAATTTGGCTGCATGTTGCTTTCTCTCTATCTTTGTTTTTTGTTATTTGGTTAGCTCTTGTTTTTGCTTTTATTCTTTAAAATAAAAATAAAAGAGTACAAAGGCCTTTCCTTGGGTTGAGTCCAAAGAAAGCAACCCATGGTCACATCAAAATGCATTTGTGGGGTGTTATTATTTTCCTTTACCATTGGCTGTGGTTTTCCAAGGGTTGGCACTAGAATTCAGAAGACAGCAAGAGAGGCAATGCTAATGCAACCTTTGCAAAGGTGAAGGTCATATGTAGAAATCAAGACCGAAGTGCAGTGAAAGGACACACTCATGGCTGCCATTTGGAGGAAGTGGTCGCAGGTGTAGGTGACAAGCAAGGGACTAACTCTTGGTCAGGGCCTGCTGTGTGGAGCATTTGGTGATCGGATACGACAAGCTGTATTCATGTTCCTTGGACCCATTCCAATTGGATTTCACCATTTTGAACACCTCATCTGTTGGTTCTGTCACATTTACCTCTCTTGCTCTCACTGCAGCCAAGAGAAATCCTTAAAATTGTGGAAGTAAGGGATGCATTTATTCTTCTATATGTTCAATCATCCTTGATGGAGGAGCCAAGATCTTTCCTACACCTCCAAAAACTATCGTAAGGATATTTGGAACATTTTTGTTTAAGATGTTGAAAAAGGCCTGATGAAGACCTGCAGAGAATGTTTTTATCAGACTGAATTATGAGGAGTGGTAGTACAATTTTGGTACTTTGTTTAGTACCAGTACAATAAAACATACACAAACTTTGTATTCATAAAAGATGCACAGGACTTATGGCATGGTGCTACCACCTTAATCTGTACTTGTTGTTTTGTTTCAATACCATTAGTTTCCACTTGGATAAGTATTTTATCAAAACACCTTAGAACATATTATTTGCTTTCTGTTTGTGATGGTCTAACTGTAGGGTTTAAGAGCATAATGGCCTAGAAATTTAAACAGAAAAGGAAAATATTAAAAGGAAAAATGAAGTTGCCCATTATATGAGGAAAATATTGATACAAATGGGGCTAAGATCTAAAAAATAATAATTTGGGGCTTGTGTGGATTAATTTTGGAATTATCCCTTTAATGTCAATTAAATTCATTGTAATTTTCAAGTAATGTCCTTTAGCATATACTTACCCCTATAAGCCCTCCATGTACAAACAAGTCAGGAATATGAATGTAATCTGACTGTACAGACTTTATTTAGGGGAACATGGGAAGATGATTTTTTTTAGTATTTTGATGAATAAATTGATTAGTTTTATCTTCTAGCTAGTTTTCCACTTGCAGGAACAGAGCAAAATAACTATAAAAATATGGTAAATATATTGCTTGTTCACATTCATTTTGCTTTTTGTTTATGTATTTAACTACTTTTACTCTTGACTTTATTAGCAGAGCAATTCATTTTTGTATTTTAGGGAAGGGTCTACAGGGTGTTCAGGGTCTCACTGCAAGATCAGACTCATAACGATCCACCTGATTACAGCCTCCCAAAAGCTGGAATTGTAGGCATGCAACATCACACCTACTCTCAATTGTCATCTCAGTATGTCCCAGGAGTGGGGCAGGCACAGCAGACCCTGGGTTCGAGCTCCTGGCTCCTGAGCCTGTTTGCAAGCACTTTCATCTGCTGAGCTATTTGGACGGTGCTATATCAATTCTTAAATAGGAAGAATTTGACATATTTTAAAACGATATCACTCTGCCTCAAATCTTCTTCAATTTACACTGGCAAAAGAAAATAATTAGATTTTACCATTCATCTTCTCTACAATGGGAAATACTTTAGGGAGAGATTGTTAATCTGAACAGGACATATTGAGGATCATACACTACCTAGTACATATTGTTGGAATCCTAGAATCGTTGTTGAATTCTGATATCTATTTGATTGTCTATCTATCTATCTATCTATCTATCTATCTATCTATCTATCTATCTATCATCTGTCTGTCTGTCTGTCTGTTTATCCATCCATCCATTTACCAGTCTATCTCATTTTCTCAAGGGCAACACAGAATGAACAAACCGTTATGGTAGTTAATATAACAAATATTGAAATGGCATGTACTTCAAGATACCGAAGAGTATACATGAGATTCTTGAAGAATAAACATTGAATTACAAGAAATAATACTTTTAGTAAACAGGAATAAACTGGAGACAAGGGTAAAAGCCATTACAATGACAAGAAGAACTAAAAATTTTTTGATGATGGGAGGATATTATTTTTCATAGTCTGACCTGAGGGAGATCAATCTTCCAACTCAAGATTCTTGGAAGAGATCTAAACGTTTTCATCATCCAAGTCTTCAATTTGAGCCATTTATGAGCGTAAATGCAGGTATTTCCATAATTTGAAAGAAGAAAAACTGGTACTCATGGGAGTTAAGGATGCTCCAACTAACTTTTAAGATGACATTAAGATGAAATGTTATGGACAGAACCCAGGAAGGTCTGCCTTCTGTTGCTCGGGATTATCGGAAAACTGAGGCCTGAAGCTTCAGGGTGGAGCTCCGCCTGTGGGTACACTGTCCATGAATCATAGACAGAGCCCAGGGAGGGCTGCCTTCTGTTGCCTGAGATTCCTGGAAAGCTGGGTCTCAAGGTTGCGGATGGCAGCTTTTCCCATAGATGCCCTGTTCCTTGTTTATCTGCTACGTGACACCAATGGTTGCCTCCTTCCCTGCTTAAAATATTTTTTGTTAGCATATGCGTGAGCTACGTGCCTGGACAGGTCTGAAATATGCTGTGTCTATTAAAGTAGTGATGTATACTCTTTAGCCATTTTTTAAATGCTAAATAAAAAGAAGAGCCTTCGGAGGCTCTGGGCTCACTGAGGAAGAGAAATCTCGGTGACTCCTCTGAAGCTACATTCATCAGGTCTTCTCGTCATTTCTTTCAGCACCGGACCAAAAATCTTACAACAAAATGTCCTCTTCTTACCATACTGAATGAAAATACCTTGAAGGTTTGATTGCAAATATCTTTGCAGAACTCTAAGTTATGAAACTCCATAGATTAAAAACCATGGTCATGTTTCTTTTTTCATCTCATTAATTTGTTCAAAGTTATTAAAACTTTAAGATACTAAGCATTAATTTCAAAAGTACTTTGCCTTTTCAATTTAATGCAATAGTTATAAGCATTTTCTCATAGGGCTACTTAATTTTTATTGTTCATTAAATAGAGAGTATAAATTGAAAACCATCGTACATAGAGAGGCATAACACTCCCAAGGAACCACGCACACAGTAAATGACAAACTGAAGGGGATGTGATTATAATGATGAAAATTATAGGAATTGCTGCAGAAAATAAATAATAAATAAAAAACTGCTTAAGGTCCCTTGAGTAAAGTCTAGTAGAATTTTTCTCCATAACCTAGGAAAATTAATTTGTATTACACAGAAGTTTCAGCGGCTTGAACTTGTTCAAATTTAGAACATTATCAGAGCTATTAACTAATCAAAAGATAATATTTTTATAATGAAACTTTGTAAGATCTATTTTATACCTTACTACTCCTAAAAATTAAATTATACACATTTATCAACTTTCTAAGTGATTTAAAAATATCTCCAAGCTCTCATCTTGTTATCTGAAATTTTATTCTTCAAACTACACAGAAAGTTAAGATAAAAGAGAAGAGAAAATGCAAATAAAATGATAAATGAGAGCTTATTTACCATAAGAAAAATGAAACCAAAGGAAATGTCAGTTTTAATTTGTTTTATTTCTTTTTTGTTGTTGTTGTGTTATAATACTGATTTTCTTCAGATTCATTCCAGATAATCCAGAAAAGAATTTTAAGATGATTCACTATTTAAACACAAGACTGAATCTCTATTTCTTTTCTTTGTTATTAACAGAAAGTTAGACACTAACAAAAGCTTTAAGACCTTGTACTATCCAGATTAATAGTCTTAAAGGCTTTCTGTCAAATGTCTTAGTCTAGACTAGGCTTATCTAAATGTCCTCTCCTCAATAAATTAATATGTTTATCTAAGAATGAAATACAAGCACAACTTTCCTTAAAAAAAACCTTTTTCTTCTAAAATAATTTTCAGCTGAATTAACTTGTGATTGAAATAATTGATTCATACTATAGTTTATTTGCACCTTTGCTACAATAGGAAATATTTTGGGGAGAGATTGCTAATCTGAACAGGAAATATTGAGGATCATGCACGTTGCTGGAATCCTAAAATATTTGTTGAATTCTGATATCTATGTATCTGTCTGTCTTTCTGTCTGTCTGTCTATCTGTCTATCTCATTTTCTCAAAGGAAACACAGAATTAACAAATTATCATGTTAGTTAATTTAGCAGGTATTGAAGTAGCCTGTACTTCAAGAGACCAAAGGGTATACATGACATTCTTGAAAAATAAACTATGAATTATAAGAAAGAGTACTTTTAGTAAACATGAATAAACTAAAGACAAAGGTAAAAGCCGTTACAATTTAAAGAACCAAGAAGTTTTGATGGTGGAAGGAAAAATCTCAAGCAGAAATGAAGTTGTAGACAGCTAGCAAGTAGACACAGAACAGAAAAAGCAGCACTAAAGAAATATTCAATATTCACCTAGGAGGTATTTAGATAACTCTTAAGAAAATTCATTTCTTAAAAAAATTACAGTAATTATCTATAATTGTTACTTTACCATTGATTGTATATTTGAAATGGAAAAAAAAATCCCCCAACTCCTACCCACACATACATGAACACAAACTCATGCACACACATGCAAGGCTTCTACAGACACACAATGTAGTAGTAAAACCCAGCATTACTTTCTCCATTAAAATAGCTGAACAATCACTTGGACTTTTAGGTTTTTGATAACATGAAAGACAATTTAGCCATCACATCCCACCTCACAGAATAAAAAATTCAAAACCAAAATCAAACAAAAAAACTAAACCAAAGGAAAAACAAGGACAGTTGATGAGCTAGAAAGAAACAAGATAACAGAGATACTCTATGTGTCGATGGGTTGAGAGAGTCACAGCTGAAATTTATTTACTTAGAGTAGAATTACAGATTTTATCTGGAAAACTATGTATATATGAGCACTTAAAATTAATTTTGATAAATTTTTAGAAGCTGAGTGTGGCCTACAGTGACAGTGAGAAATTCCTGGATCTGCATTATTAGGTGGCTGTCATGCTTTTGAAGTTGTTTCTTCATAGGCACTGTAATTTCCTTATTGGGACATACAAGAAGTTTTGTTGGGCTGGCAAGATGGTTCAGCGGTCTAAAGCATCTGCTTAGGAAAGCTTCGGCACCTCAGGGACCGCAGTTCGATCCCATGTCGTGCCAGCCCCACCCCCAGCGCAAGCTGAGCCTGCCAATTAAAAAAAAAAAAAAATTTAAAAAAACCAAAAGTTTTGTTTTCTGAATCTAAGTTTATTGTCAAAGTAATCACTGTGTGGTACTTCTACAACATTCTCCTTTACAAAGGACTATTCTACAAGGAAAATCGGTTTCCTTGCTAACTTATTCTGCCTTCAGAACAGAATTTTTGTAACTTAGACTGTTACTTTCCTTTTAAAAATTAATAAATAGTTGTGAAAGTTAAAAGTCAGGAGAATAGCTCCAAAACAAATTAAAAAATATTTTATAGAGTTCGGCAAGATAATATTACAATTGATAAGGACCAAGAGGAGCTCACATAAGAAGAAATAAAATGTAAGAACTGACTTGTACTGTCTCTAAAATATATTCTAAATGTAGAGGGATCAGGACAACATTGTGCTAATATTAGATCTACAGATTAATAGACTAGAGTAGAGAACTCATAAATGGGTTAGTGCAAGTATAATCAAGTAACTTTTCATAAAGAAGAGAAGACAATTCAGTGGAAAGGGGTATTGTCTTCAAATGATGCTCAACACTTGGTCATTTGTTTTAAAAACTTAGAAAAATGTTTGCTTATGCTTAGATGTTACATCTTTTTCGAAATTAAGTTTAAAATCAACAACAGAGTTCAAGACAAAACACCGTAAAATTTCTGAGAAAATTATAAAAGAGAATATCTATAACTTTGTGTTTCAGTATAAAGTTTTACACACCACACCAAAAATGTAATTTATGCAAGAAAAGGTGACTAATAAAGGTCAGCCATCATTAAAATTAAAGGAAACTGCTCTTTTTATTTTTTTTAATTTTAATTTTTTTTAATATTTTAGAGAAGAGTCGACAGCGTGTTCAGGGCCTCACTACTAGATTGTACTCGTAGTGATCTGCCTGTTTACAGCTTCCTAGGAGCTGGGATTACAGGCAGGTGCCACTTCACCTAGTCTCAATAGCTGTTTTAATGCACCCTGGGGACTGGGCCAGAATGGCAGGCCCAGGGATCAAACCCCAGGCCTCCGTGCCTTCTTGTAGGCAGTTTAGTCTGCTGGGCTAGGAAACTGCTCTTTGAAGAACATCATTAAGAAAGCTAAAAAGCACTTTTATAATTATACCCAACGTATAAGGAACTCTTTACAGAAATAATAAGGAAATTTACATGTATTGTTTCATTTCTGGAGGCTGAGAGTTCCAATATGAAGTTACCGGCAGATTCAGAGTTTTGTGAGGCCCCTACATTGAAGATGGCACCTTGCAGTTGTATCCTCACTTAATGAGAAACAACATATGGGGAAGTGACCAAACACTTCAAAAGTGCGTTAACCCTATTCAGGGAGACAGAGCCTCCTTGGCTCTCGGCTAAACACACTTCCTAATTTTTTTTTCCCCCTAATGACTTTCATTTATTTTGAAGAGTAAAAACAAGAGCAAGAAAAACAAAAGCAAAGACAGAAACAGAGTAATATACAACAATACACACGTGACAGATTCTCAAACAAGAATATGTGATTAAGAGTGATTGATATAACATCTTTTTATCATCAAATCTATTTCTCAGATTAACAGATATAGTTATATCCATAAGAATTCAAACGAATTAGTATTACACATTGCTACTCTCAGTGTCAAAAACCTGTTGGAGATTTTTAGGGCCATTTTCTAATTCATCCTGTGTGTATAAATGAATAGTTTTGTCCCTGCCAAGCTTTCTAATTTTTCTGCTTGCTGTTTCTTCATTGTTTAATCCTTAAATTCTTGTTTTCCATTCATCTGTGTTATGCCTTTTCATTTTTATTTCCTCTTTTGAGTTGTTACATTAGGGAGACTATACTATATTTTCACATATAGGTCTGGTTTATTTCACTTATGAGTATATCTTCAAAATATAACCACTTACATATGAATTCTTCTAGTTTATCATTCTTCATAGCTGAGTAATGTAATGTCCTATAACTCAGTGCTGTGGCAAATTTTTCTGTTCAAGGAGATTATGAAACCATAGAGGAAAGGGACCAACAACATACAGTGTGCCTAAGGAGAGTTACCTAGAGAGAAAACATTCTCTCAGGCTCTCACAGAGAGCAAACTGGTCAAGAAATCACTGTTACTCATCCAGATGGCTGACACTGACAAACATTCTACAAGATGCTGTAGTACTAAGTGTTTTAAGATATGAACTGTGGAGCGATCTGAACATGCAAACAATAAAAGTATTTCTTTTCTGTACCAACAGTAAAGTCTGCCTTTTATACAGGTGAAAATAGTATTACTGTATGATCTACCACTTATATTTCTAGATTTTTACTCATCTGAAATGAAACTGTGTTCCATAAAAACTTGCCAACAAATGTTAGTAGCTTCTTTCTTCATTTTCAAAAATGACTACTCGATATTTATTCATATTGTTAATATTGTGAGTGCACACTCATAATTTACTCAATATTATTCTAGTTAGATCCAAAAATTTTGTCCCACATAGGTATAAATAGTAATGGTATATCATGTAATATGATATTAGTCATAGGAAGGAAGGAGTCAGCATTTATAAAAAGTTATAAATTTATTTATTTATTTATTTATTTGTCTTTTTGAGACAGGGTCCCGCTATGCAGTTCAGGCTGGTTCTGAGCTCACTTTTGTAGCCCAGGCTGGTCTCGAATTCGCACCAATCCTCCTGCCTCAGCCTCCCGAGCGCTGGGATTACAGGCGTGAGCCACCACGCCCGGCATAAAAAGTTATAAATTTAAAAATTGTATGATTAAGTAAAGAAATCAATGTAAATAAGTTAAAGGCTGGCCGAGTAGCTTAGCAGATTAAAGTGGCCGGGGGTTTGATCCCTGGGCCTGCTGTGCTGGCGCTGTCCCTGGGGGGTGATGAGATCGAAATTGAGACTAGACTTGGTGACACAGGCCTGTAATCTTAGGCACCTGTAATCCCAGCTCTTGAGAGACTGTAAACAGGTAGATCACATGAGTCCAACGTAATAGTGAGACTGCACACCCTTCCCTAAGATATAAACAAATAAATAAAGTAAAGAAATTATGCAGTGTATAAGTGTACATATATGGCAATTTATAAAAGGTAAAAAATGTGAAGATGATACAATATAATTACACTTGCATAGTAACTTATAAAATGAAAAACATGACAATAGTAAAAATATATGTGCAGTTGCTATAGATTTGAAGATATGGTACAGATGTCAAATAGATGAACATAAGGATATTTTATGAATGTGAAGCTATTTGTATTGTAATGTAATTTTGGATACAGTTTTGCATTTACCAAAACTAATTGCTGTTCACTCAGGGCATTATATATATATATATATATATATATATATATATATATATATATATATATATATAATTTTTTAGCAACACTTACTTAGCCAGGTGAGTCCCATTATGGAATAAAATAGATGACTATGCAGTCTTCACTATGACACAAATGGGAGAAATAACCTTGTTGAAGGGGATGGAGAAATATACTCACTTAAGCAATTTTGCTAATGAGTAGAGTCTGCAAGATTAAAATATGAAGAGCTACAAAATCATTGTACTGTACCTAGAGAAATTATCTCACAGAAGCTTACCATTAACAATTTGATTATCTATCTATCTATCTATCTACCTATCTATCTACCTATCTATCTATCTATCTATCCATCTATACCTAACATTTGTTTCTTTGATGTTTTAGGCAAAGGACTTATCAATAAGTTTACCAAAGTGACAATCATTGCACCTAGAGTGCAGTCACTTGTTTTTAGTAGGACTTTCTCAGAAAAGAAAGAGGTTTCTTGGATGTTTTCCTGATGCAGCAGTGAGGCTACATCACATAGATAAGCTGTGTTTGGAATATCATGGAATTATAGTGTATAAAGCACTTTATATCTCCATCATGATAAAACTATAAAAATGTAGTGAAAGGAAAACAGCAGAAGCAGACACCAGCGAAGAAAGCTAAATGAATAAGAGCAATAAAATAGGTAATGTAGAGTTGGATAACAACTCATATCATAATGTCAATGTATATTAGCTCATCTAATATAAATAAATGAATGAAATAACAAAGACATTTCCTTTGTAGAGGCGTTGCAAATATTTTTGTGCAGCTAGCCCTTGATAAGTGGAACATAGATCAGCATTCTTACATTCTGCCCGACTCAGAATGACTTCTGTCCCAATAGTCTGGAATGACAACAGGAGAAATAGTACATTAACACATTTTTAAAGAGAAAAATTTCCAAGAAACTACATCAGCCAGCAATTGAATTTCACATCGACAGTTATCCCTTGAGCTGAAAGTATGAAACTTGGATAGGATGCCACAGAAAACTGCACTACTCCCTGTGATCTACCTCAAACTCATAATGTAGGTCTAGTAGTGAAAAAAAAAGCAGCAGAAATAGTTCCTGTGGTGATCACAAAATAGCTCTTTAGCATCTTTCAGAATTGTCAAGGCCTCCAAAGACAGGCTGAGGGTCTACCAAACCAAGGAAAGCCTCAAGAAACTGGATGCTTCAACAGAACATATTCTTGGTAGATTCCCAGGACAGAAGATGCATACTAGGTGAAAACTAAGGAAATCTTAATAAAATGTGAGTTTTGTTTAGTATTGTGTCATTTATGCTAATCAGAAGTAACAAAGCTACATATTACCTGTTACAGCTTGTGTCTAGTTGTCCACCAAAGCCTCATAGAGTCATGGTGCATCTTCTGGAGTTTGTGATTGATTCTTGATTCAATGCTGGCATTAGAGGTGTGAGTTCTCTGGAGCAGATATTCTTCATTACAATGTAAGGAGGGGAGAGAGGCTAGCTAGCTGCCTGAGCTGTGACTACTCCTTTTGCTCTCTTGCTCTTTGCTGCCACCATTGAAAGGCTGCTCTCTGCCATTTGCCACTCTGCCTTGGAACAAGCTGAGTATGGACTAAAAATGTCCATTAACTGTGAGCTAAATAAACCTTCCCTCCTTAATTTTATGTGTCAGATATTTTGTCCCAACAAGAAGATAAAAGTAACTGAGACATTCTCAGGAAATGTCAATGGGGGAAATTGAGTTTGAGATATATAATAATACTCTGTCATATATTTGCACTTTTTTATGTAAATCTAAAACTAATTTAACATTTAAAGTTTGAAAATATTAAGAAAATATAAAAAGCATTTAAGATGATGGAGAATTCACTGGTGTCATACGTGAAATTCATCATAAGATAATGTTAGTTTCTGGGTTGAGGGAATGTGCAGTACAGGAGACCAGAAGAGTATCAGGTGACAGTTTTGCAGATAGAATTAAGAGATTAAGGACACGTTGCTAACTGGCCCTCCCAGAGTGTAGTATTGGAGAGGAAAGAGCTACATAGAGGGAGAAATCTAGCCATCTCCAAAGGATTCTTTTTCCTTATTTTGATTACTAATCAGGGCATAGATAGGAGGAAATTTTCCATAATAAATGAAAGTACAACTTGAAAATGGCTAAGAGAAGACTACCTTTATTTTCCACTTAGCCAAAAATAGTTCTTGGCACCCATCAGTCAGACAGCAAGACCATAATTAACGGTGCATCATATAGATTCCTCATGGGTGAATAGCCTCAGTAGGCAGGCATAACTCACCCAAAACTAACAGATGCGTTAGTCACACCTGACAAATTGTACAAGCAAGAACAATCAAAGTAAATGTACTATATTCAAGAATGAAACAAATGTTCATATAAAAATGAACTATGCAATATCCAATAAGCCAGATGAATTATGTAGGGATCTGTAGAACAGAATCAAAAGGAATTATATAGCAAGATATTTAGGTAGCCTTGCAGTATCAGAGGTAAGAAAGTATACCATGGTTGTCTATGTGTTAGTGACCCAGAGGAGTCATTAACTTATCAGGTCAAGGAGTGAAAACTGCAGAACAAGAGAGACACAGGATCTAGAAGTAAATTGAAAGGAAGAACAGAAAGCTCCCTGGGGAATAGGTGTGGGATGCCTGTCGAAAGCCTGAAGAAGTAAGCACCTGAGGCAACAAGGGTAACAGAAGACACATTACTGAAAGAGAACAAAGTTTTAAACCCACAGGTCTTCACACTTTTTCTCATAAAGTCCCATAAACATGAGTGTGTCAAATCCATGTTTATTCTTAAGAATATTTATATTGATGAATTATTAGTTTTAATATTATGAGTTTTGTTATATTGAACAATAACTGCCTAATAGGGAAAAATAAGAACAAAATATTATATTTTTAATATTTACTGAGTGTTTCTAAAAAGGCATCCAAATTTTGAACACCAACTGGCTTTTTGAGTACAAAATAGACTGGCTTTTGGAGTTTAAAAAATTACAAAAGGAGAGTAGAAATAAATTCCTATATAGATTACAATGAAATACCTATAGAACTCTATAAAAATAATCTTAAATTATCATACCTAAGGCTGTATTCACACATGAAAATAACATACTCCATACACATGTAGTGCTTACACTAAGAGCAGTGTGTTTTGCCTGAAACATACTTGACATCTCATTGGTCTTGCTCTTTTTAATAAGGTTCTTATGTGATGCTATGTGTAGTTAACAGAAACACAAAATATCAATAAAATAAAGCATTAAACTTTTGGTAGTTATTGAACATTTAGACAAAATAATTGTGTAACTGCTGACAAAATGTAGGAGATAATTTCCTGCCTGATGTCCTTGAAATAAAACTCTACATGAATTGAAATGAAAATAGCAATAGAAGTTTACACCAAAAATGATCTTTGCTTTATTTGGTACACCCAGAGCAGTCTTCATACATGAAAATCACATGCCCAATCAACCAGAATGTTTTATACTTATAACAAATACATTTTTGCTTTTCTCTCATTTCTTAAGGGCGCAGTTGACATTTCTGTTGTTTTCCTTTGGTCATTCTACGTTTTCGGAATGTTTCCATTGGATGTTCACCTGTAAGCTCACCAGTGTGCTCTGTGATGTTTTTGAGTAACTCTCTGGGGAGAAATGCTTTATTTTTCTTCTACTATAAATGAAACCCTATAAGTACCAATCACAGTCACCCAAAAAATTCTCATTTATGGTATTTTCATTTATTATTTTTGTCAGCTATTAAACAATTTTTATGTCGCACATGATTAGGGTCAAGCAAAACAATGATTGGCCAAAGCTTTGTGATTTGAATTACAGCATAGTTTCTGCCTGACTCATCAGCAATATTTACTCTGCTTTTGGCTTTGTTGTAGAAGCAATCTCAGTCTTCATTTTGCAGAGGTGTCCCTATGAATACTTCCATCATGGTGCAATGTTGACCCAGGCAGTACCAGTTGGTATTACTTTGTCAATTGTAAATCTTTCTGAAATCCAAAGATTGTACTACATGTTCTTTTTCTGCTTTGAAATCACAGTACTTCATTTGGAATCTGCTTTGTTCCTGCATACTGTTCCTATGCTCATCACCATGGTTCACGAATATAGCATTGACTAGAAACTGGTAAACGCACTGATGGATTTTACATTCTGATTTGTTCGGGAAAGGAGAACAGCAAATCTTTTACCAGCATGGTACAGTTAATTACTATATAAATAAGTAGGGCCTACTAGATAACCTGCTTAGGCAGATGCAGAAACTGGGGTTGGATCCCCAGTGTGCCTTGCTGTTCCAGCCCCACCTACAGGACACTCTGAGATGGACTGTGGTGTCCCATTCATGTAATTCCAGTGCTTAGGAGGCTGAAAACAGGAGAATCATTAAGAGACTGATCTGTGTACTGAGAACCTATAGACCCTGTACTAAGTACATTAAAAATTATATATATTATAATATAATATAATATAATATATATTATATATATTATATATATTATATGTATGATATAATATATAATATATATTATATATAATATAATATATATAATTATATATTATATATAATATTATAATATATTATATATAATATATAACTATATATTATAATCTCACCCTTGGTATCTGTCACAGAATGTGGAGGCATTTTTTCTGCTATAATTTCCAAATTCAGCAGCAGCACTGGCATTCTAAGCACTATTATTCCCCTCTGCCAAGACCTCACTATGACTTCAGACCTTGTTGTAACATTGGATCATCCCCTGTGGTTGAGTGATCATTTCACCACATCGCAATTAGTACAGTAGGTATTTATATTGGTGTTTTCTTCCTCACTGGAAAGAAGAGGGTTGACATTCCTTCTGTCTGTATCAGATGATTCTTGCTCTTTTTTTCACTGTCACAGGAGCTTTGGCTCACATGGCCAGCATCAAAGACGTTATCCTCCCCTCCGTCATCATTATCATCCTCCTCCTCAACCCATATCCTGCTTCTGTTATGAAAACATATATTTTTGTATAAGTTATGGACTATGGGTAATGTGCCGACTGATTTCTTCCTTCTTCCCTCTTTTATTCCATAAAGGCTGCAAGTCTATTGAATGGTGCCACCTACAATCTGGGTGAGTCCCCCCACCAAACCCAAAGTTTCCCTGCTTGCACGCCTTTGTCTTTGGAAAAAGCCTGACAAACACTGCTAGAATTGTACTTTACTAATCCACTAAGACTCATGATTAATGGTAACAGTAAAATTCACAATTTCCTCATCTAATATTTTTGCATTCAAAGAAAAAATAATAAAACAGAAACAAAGCAAAAGCTATGAGAAAAAATTAATGATGTAATTCAAAATAGACAGATTCTATATAATGAAGACATTACATAGTTACATAAAACAAAGAGAAATATATGGCAACTATGAAAAAGCACAAATTTGATTACATAGAAAGTAAGCTTGTCCAAAAGAAAAGGTCTTTGGATATAATTACTTCTATATTATACACTGTAGGAAAAAGTACAGATTGATGAAATTAAAAGCTAATGAAATACATCTTCCTAGTTTGTTTCTCAATATTTATTAATTGTGAGATTCACCAATTTGTAGGTATATTTAGCACTATCTATACTCAGTCATCTACTTTATTAATTATGTTAAACTGGTACCAATCTCTTGGTAGTGGATTCACATTTAATAGTTTTGAGAAATGATTACATATAAAGTTCTATATTGGGGCCCAGCGGGATGGCTCAGTGGTCTAAAGCGCCTGCTTGGGAAAGCTTGGGCAGCTTCATGGACCGCAGTTCGATCCCCGGCACCACATGCTGTGCCAGCCCTGCCCTCGGGGCGGGCTGAGCCGGCCATAAAAATGAGTGAATAAACAAACAAAGGTTCTGAAACAAGAAAAAAAAAAGAAAGTTCTATATGTTAAATTATATGAAATTGGTTAAGTATGACATGCATCTATTCTTATGGGAAACCATGACAAAGAATTAAACTTATCAGCCATCTCCTTTGATTGCCTAGAAGCCTTCTAAAATCTGTTGTTCTTTTCACTATTATTTTGCCCTTACGTTTTTTATAATTTTATAGAAGAGAAACCATACTGTATCTACTCCTCACGTATGATTATCTTTCTGTAAAGAGAGGACTTATGGAAAAATTTGTTTTAAGCCTTGATTACTAAAATGGGTCTCATGGTGGAAGTGCCAAAGTATGGCCCATGTCCTAATGTGGAAATGTCAAGTCTACATCTGTACTTTATCAGAATATTCCTTTTATCTATATGAATTTTTATGATAAATTGCCTTGGAGTTTTTGTTTTTTCTCACATTTTTCTTTCCATCTCTACTGTTCGCTTATTTGTGTGTTTCCTATTTGGACCTTAGCTGTCACTGTGAATTACAGATAGGTGAAAGCTGAGATGGAGAGTTCTCAGATACTAATAGATTCTATTTCCTTTAACTCAGAAAAATATCTACTTCAAGTATTATTTCGAGATGTGCCGTTCTGGATCTTCTTCAGTGAGGAAGTTTCAAAAGTTGAGAGGGAGAATTATTTTGACCTTATGAGCACTTGACCCAGATTCATTCAAGTTTTGACTTAGATCAATCTCAGTTTCAGAAGAAGTGAAGAGTGCGGAACAATCAATGAACTCAGTCACCTCTGATATTTTGCTAGATTTTCTCATTGTGGTTTTCAGGGTTTTGTTTTCATTTTTCAGTTCATATTTATTATTTATTGACACTATTGACAACCTTGAAGGCAGTATTTTTTTTTCATGTTCAAGGACTGTCATGAATCACCAGGTGACAAATAGGTTGTGCTTGAACACGCTGAGTATTTGTGCATGAAGAGGAGAATGTAGAGGAATTTTCCTTGAACACACAGGAAAAAAAATCTTTAAATGAGTTAGGCTTAATTAATTCAAAGAAAATAATTAAAATATACAAAATGACTCCTATATTTCTTCCTCTTACAAGATTAGTTTTAAATTTTTGCACGAGTACTCAGTGGAGTTTTATCTTCACCAACCAAGAATACAAGTTTCACTATTTGATAGCCGAGGGATACTGCTAAGTGACTTTGTATGGCAGTGATAGTAAGATGCAGATTTAGAGACCCAGAGAAAAACATGAGAGAATAAAAGAGGACAAGCAGTTACTCATTTTTGCATATAAAACATGACAGACACCATTATAGTTTATTCTTGCCATGTAAATTTAAGAAACGAGAATCATATACTGGAAAATAGTAAATCAATCTTTCAACTAGGATGAAAACAAAATGGTTTGATTTTAGAGAAGAAAATGAATAAGAAGAATTATATAGAAATCTGAAGCATCTACGGCATTTTATTCAACAGAAAACTAAAATATTAAAAAATGAAACTGATTATTATAAATGTGTATGCATTAAATCATTTCTTTTATTTTGTCAACAAACTATATCATATATCAGTCATGTGTTGACTTTAGTTATGATTTTATAAGGCCTTAAATAATTGTAATGTAAATATTGAATCTAAGTTCTATTATACTTTTTTTTGGGGGGGAGATACTGCACATATTCAACTAAATAGAAGTAAAGCAGAGAATGATGGAAATACAGCACTTATAACAACTTCGCTCTTCTTAATTTTTTCTTTTCTGTGTTCTTTTAATGACATACTCTTTGTGGAAGAGATTCTGTCTCTAACCTGTTACTTTTCTTTCTTTCTTTCTTTTCTTTTTTTTTTTTTTTTTTTTTTTTTTTTTTTTTTTTTTTTTTTTTTTTTTTTTTTTTTTTTTTTTTTTTTTTTTTTTTTTTTTTTTTTTTTTTTTTTTTTTTTTTTTTTTTTTTTTTTTTTTTTTTT
>PVJA010008539.1:0-19953 GCA_004027025.1 Myocastor coypus | reverse complement strand
CGAACTCGCACCAATCCTCCTGCTTCAGCCTCCCAAGTGCTGGGATTACAGGCGTGTGCACCACACCCGGCTCTAACCTGTTACTTTTCAAAAGCTACGTTCTTTGAAATTCATATATTTTTAAAAATCTTACCAAGTTGAATTTCTGAACCCAGTTTGACTAAGAGTTTACTCTTAACTCTTGGTTAAAATAAGTACGGGAAAGCTTAACTTATATAAAACATATGATGAGATAGAAAACATCAGGAAAAGTGGAAAAGTTACTGATACTTCACATCCAAACATCAAATGTGCCAGAAAAGAGGTTTAATAGTAACAGGTCTCATCAACTCAGAAAAGATGGCATTTCAAATCACAATTTAATACCTATCTTGTCTGTTTTGCACTGTACAAGATGAAATATATAAAGGAATATTAAAATACTTCATATACAAACTCAAATGAAAGATATCACAGAGAGCAAAGTGACAATTAAGACACACACACACACACACACACCACACACACACAAACAAGATATGCTTATTATTACTGAATATTGCTATAAAGAGGAAAGGTTTATTGTAGCACACCCTTTACAAAATTTCACACCATTGTCATTTGCTTTGGGGTCTTAGGCAAGGCTACATCAAGGCAGGAAGGAGCATGTGTAGAAAGCAGCTGCTTGTGACTCAGCAAGGCAGAGACAGAGAAGAATTGCGGATCCCACAGCCTCCCTTTGATCCAACACCCAGTGGCCTCTGAGCACTCTCATCTCACTGAGCAAGTCCTGTGAGGTTCATCATCTCCCCTGGGGTGCCTTTAATGCTAACTCATGTGGGTTACTTTTCAGATCTAAACTAAAAATGTTTCCAAAGGAAAAAAAAAATAAACAATTTAAATATTATTTGACATATCATGTTACTCTTAGATGAGTTACCGTGCACAATTTGATGCAATGAATTTTAATACTAGTACAAAATTAACCAGTAGAATAATTTTAAAAGAAAGTTTGATTCATCATTAACTAGAGAATAATAGCTAAACTCAATGTTTTTCCTTAACTATAAATTTAAACCATAAAGTACCATCACCAGGTAACATGATCATTGCTAACATTTTCCTTAGAAAATTATCCTTGTGTAGATTGTATGTGAACTTTCTCCCATGCATATTTTCAGTTTCGCTTTTCAAATCTCACTTTAAAAAAAATTTTGAGACATAGACAGACTGTGTAATTCAGGCTGGCCTTGAATTCACTATGTACCACAGGCTGGACTCAAACTTATAAAAATTTTCCTGCCTCAGCTTCTGAGGGCTGAGACTACAGGAGTGGGCCACCATACCTGGATAGAAACTCACTAGTTGCTTTTTTGGATGCAGGGACTCACAACACAGTTTGGACTCAGGTGATCTTCCTGTCTCGGCCTCCCACACCCAGTGTTTGGCTGGCACAGCACTCCCAGGGATCCCAGGCTGGCACAGTGTGTGGTACCAGGGACTGAAGTCCAGACTGTACACTTGCCAGGCAGGCCTTAGACTGCTGAGCTATCTCTCCAGCCCAATCTCATTAGCTTTAGACTCTGATCTAATAAATAAGACAAATCCAGAAATTAAAGATGCATTAAAATTGAAAAATGATATTTCTTACATTTCACTAGGGGAAAATATTAGATTTTGAATTTTCAGGAACATCTAGGTCATAGATATCTAAGAAACACATAATGTGATAACTAGATCTAATTTTAAATATTTCAATATTTGCTTCTTAAAAGAGTGAACATGAAATATCAAATTGTTTTATATAGTTTATTACATAAGAAATCATGTGTGTATGTAAATATAAATAACTTTATAATATTTCATTCTAAAATTTTACAAGGTCCTGCATCTACTTTATACTTAAAGCACAATTTTTTATCACAATTTTCCTGAGAAAGTTTGAACAAAACTTCACCTTCATAAGCTTCAGAAAGTAGACATAATTATTCTAGTAATAGTTAAAATTTTACTGAAATTTGGTTTTCAAATGTTAAATAAAGCCAATTAAATACCAACTCGTCTGCTTCTCAGTTGCCCTGACTGCATCCCAGTTACTATATGGCTGTGGCTATTGTGCTGACAAGATCCCTCTCTTCCATTCTACACAGGATTTCACGGAACCTTCTGTGCAAAGACAGAGAAGGCACTGAGGATACAAAATGATTCATTTTGGAATACAGTGGAAGAAACAGACAAGAAAATAATCAAGTACTAGGGCTGTGAACAAAGTCTATGACTGTCGGCTACATTAGGTACTGGAAGAGAATATCAAATCAGAATTGCAACAATGGCACTTAAAATATAATGACAGAGAAGTGACGTCAGGAAGATGCCATAATAGAAAGGTTCAGGCTCTATTCTCCAATGGAAAGTTAAATAATAAGCTAGTAGCTGATTTATATAACTTTGCAAGAGCTCCAGAAATTGGAACAACTAAGTGAATACAAAAGTGAGAAGAAATCACATTTTAAAAAATAAGATACTTCATAGTGTTTTTACTCATCGTTTTATGATAATTTTCTTTTATTTATTTATTTATTTATTTATTTATTTATTTATTTATTTTTTGAGACAGGGTCTCATTGTGCAGTTCAGGCTGGCTTTGAGCTCACTTTTGTAGCCCAGGCTGGTCTCGAACTCACAACGATCCTCCTGCCTCAGTCTCACAAGTGCTGGGATTACAGGCGTGAGCCACCATGCCCGGCAATTTTCTTTTATTTTGAAGAGTAAATATAAGATAAGAAAAAAAGCAAAGACAGAAATAAGGTAACATATAACACACTTGCATTACCGTTTTTCAGAGTTAGAATAGCTGATTAACAGTGATTGATATATTATCTATTTTTATTGTCAAAACTGTTACAGTTTGCCAAGCATGATGGCTCACACCTGTAATCCCAGCACTCGGGAGGCTGAGGCAGGAGGATTGGTGCGAGTTCGAGACCAGCCTGGGCTACAAAAGTGAGCTCAAGTCCAGCCTCAACTGCATAGCGAGACCCTGTCTCAAATAGACAAAAAGACAAACAAACAAACAAAGAAACTATTACCGTTACTCACGTTTGACCTGACTTAATTTTTTTTTTTTTTTTTTGAGACAGGGTCTTGTTATGCAGTTGAGGCTGGCCTTGAGCTCACTTTTGTAGCCCAGGCTGGTCTCGAACTCGCACCAATCCTCCTACCTCAGCCTCCCGAGTGCTGGGATTACAGGCGTGCGCCACCACGCCTGGCTCTTAATTTTTTTCTTGAGCTTGGAATAACATAACATCTGAGCCCTTGTCCATGCCAGCAAAAGAAAGAAAGCAGGAAGTAACAAATGAACATTACTCCAGCCTATAAGCAGAGTGCTTGAGAACTTGCTTTTTGGGAAGCCTAAGTGAAGTTCAGAGGGTCAGGGGGAATCGCCTTGGCCTGGCTTATGAAAACTGCAGTGCATCACCGAACCACATACATATGGGACATGGCATTTCAGGTTCAGAACTACAGGGCACAGAGGCCTTGAGAAGAAGCAGAAGTGAGATGCAGCAAGGTAATTAAGACATTTAAAAGCAGGCATAATTCAGGGGTTGACACACATTCATGTGGAAAGTATGAAACCAGTAAGAGCCTAAGATTGCCTTATACAGGATGGAAGGATGACTAGAAAATTTGCTGTGGGATTTAGAACATTTCAAAAGTGAAATAAAACCATTCCTTCATAAATTCTTTTTTTAAAAAAATGAAGCTCATTTTATTTTATTTTATTTTATTTTTATTTATTTATTTATTTATTTATTTTGTCTTTTTGAGACAGGGTCTCACTATGCAGTTGAGGCTGGCCTTGAGCTCACTTTTGTAGCCCAGGTTGGTCTCGAACTTGCACTGATCCTCCTGCCTCAGCCTCCCGAGTGCTGGGATTACAGGTGTGCGCCACCACGCCCGGCTATGAAGCTCATTTTATAAGGTCAACACTACCCTAATCAATATTTGTTAAAGACACTACAAGGAAAATAAAACTATGGCAAAAATTGCTTAAGAATGGTGATGATGAAAAATTTATGCAGAAATCCTGCTGAAAATCAGTATTCAGTAGCATAGTAAGAAGGATGCTGTGTCAGTGTTTACTGTAGAAACATACAACACAAGGCATGCCCACAGATAACAATCTGTAAGCTCGGTTTACAATACCATCCGCAGAGTCAGATGTGGAAAAGTGCAGAGGGTATGCTGCCAAAGCATGCAGTCCTGGGACTGGAGCTCACTGCGGTGTCCTATCCAAATCTGCATCAGGAGGCCAGTGAGTCGGCCGTGGGAGGCTGAAGAGTCTATGCAGGAAGGCAGGAGATGATGTCCAGGGTGAAAGGGAAGAGTGGTGCTCCTCTGAAGAAACTGAGGTAGATCCACCCTTTATTTCCCCCTTATACTGTCTAGGATAAAAGCTGCCTTGGAGGGGGTCTTTCACACCATAGCATTTGGAATTGCTGAGCCAATTTAGTTGCGCTTCTCATACTCAGGTTGATACAATCAAGGTGGACATTTGCCTGCATTAAAGAGGTAGTGCAACATGCATAATCTGTACACATTGCACACACATTTATAGAGCTAAGGAAAAGTTTAGATTTATATGAGCAAATGCAGAAAACGCACTTGGCAAAATGCGCATACTTCTATGATAAAAGTATTGAGCAATCTAGGGAAAGAAGAAACTAAATTATGAAAATACAATAAAATCCACATATTTTAACACCTCAAAGCTACCACTCACTCGTGAAAACTAAAATATTTTAACATCATGAACAAATTACAATGTGTAAATTTGTGCCTAAGTAGGCCTAATATATTTAGCAATATTTTAAGATAGAAAATTAACATATCTAAGTCAACTGAACGTTTACAAATTGTAAACAAGCAATGTTGCGAGGAAATTTAGAAAACATTTCTGGTGACAATAGCATGAAATAAAGTAAAATAATTATAGATTAACTTAATCAAAGAAGTGAAAAAGTTGTACATTGAAAACTATTAAATATTCTGAAGTGAGCAGAACAAAATAACTACGTGGAAAGATATCTCATGTCATGATTTGGAAAACAGTATAATTTCTTGATAATATAAAAATAAATTTTCATATTTAATGAAATCTCTATTGAAGTTACAATTACTTCTACAGCAATAGAAAAAATTATCCTAAAATCATAAGGCAGTATAAAATGAATCTGCAAAGCAAATGCTTTCTAAAAATGAAGAAAAATTTTAAAATTTATATATCTAAATTTTAAAACATATTCTGATGTTCTAGCATTAAGAGATACATACATCTTAAAGAGTATATCTTAAAATATATAGATATAAAATAAAATGAAAGTTCAGAAACCCTTATATATCCTGATAAATGACTCAAGACAAATTATGTTCTTACCATTTGTTGGAGAAAGGACAGTTCTTTTTTTGAATTGTGGGTTATTTTAACAAACTCTAATGGAAAAAAATCCTAGTTTCCTATGTTCAAAAAATGGTCTTGGCCCCTTATGCTGCATACATAAAAAGTGTTTGCATAATTAAATCAAAGACTTAATTATAATTAGTATTATACAGCAATTACACTTTTAGGAGGAAATACAGAAAAAATGTTTTATATTTGATTTTAACTTGAATGGCAGTGGAATACCCATGTCTGACAAAACAAAGCAAAAAAGGGAGATATAAATGAAGGACCATTTTGTAGTGAAAGAAAATATATATATATGTTCTTAGTTACTCTTCTCTTGCTGCTGTGACAAATACCCAACACTCAAAATGAGGGAAGGAAAGCGTTATTTAGCTCACAGTTACTGGAGGTTTCAGTCCATAATCAGCTGGCTTCAAGGAAGAGAGGCACAAGGCAGAGAAAAACCTTTCATGGTGGCACCCAGGGCTGAGAGCAGGGAGAGCTAGCAGCAACTGAAGCAGCTGACTTCTCTTCCCACCTTACACTGAAATGCAAATCACATGTCCCAGGGGAGGTGCAGCACCCACACCCACAATAATCGATTACAAATTCCAGAAACCACCCGATAATTGCCTGAGGCTTTGGGGGGACACCTGTACACAAACCATAATTATGTGTGTATGTATATATATATATATGTATATATATATATAATATATATATTATATATATATATATACATGTGTGTGTAGGTATGTATGGATAGATATATAGCTATTTTCTCTTAGTTGAATGAAAAGATAGATTTGCACTAATAGTGTTTAGACAAGATGTCGTATCTGTATCTTGTACTCTGAGTAACTAATATAAAGACAACAATATGTAATGTATTAATTATTGTAACTATCCTACTAGCCTGTTTTGAAACTGTCTTGTTGCTATTTCTTTCTTTGTAATTAAAATTAATAAAAAAGATAAAAAGGATATCTTACAGTCATTTCTTGGATACAATATCAAAATTCAAATAACAAAAGAAGACTGGTAAATTTGACTATGTCTACCTTAAACATTTTAGTACATGTAATGACATCATCAGGAAAATCTGAAAAAATTCACAGAATTAGAAATATTTTCAAGATATATTTCTATTGTGGATTCCATATGCAGGTTATATGATAGTTCCTACAACTTAATAAGATGGCCTAGTTGTTTAAAAAAAAATAGTCAGATTCATTGAATGAAACTTTCTTAAACAAAATACAAAATGAAACAAGAAATATTAAAATATGTTCACCATCACAGATCATTAAATGCAAATCAAGGCCACAAGGACATACCGCTCCATACCCACTAAGATATTTGTGATTCAGAATTAAGTAATGACAAGGTTCAGCAATGACATGGAGAAATTGGATCCTTCTTCACATCTGGTGGGAATATAAAGTGGTACAGTCATAAAGGAAAAAATGCTACAGCAGTTCTTTCAAATATAAAAATGGAATTGCTGCATGACCCAGAATCTTACCTCTGGGTAGAAAAACTAAAAGGCTGAAGGAGAGAACTCAGTCATTTTTTGGGGTGTCACCTATTGTTTTGTTAGAAGCCAGATAGAATGGGCCTGCCAGGTAGCTCAGCAGATTAAAGTGCCTGCTTAGGCAACTGCAGGGATGGGCTTGAATCTCCATCATGCCATGCTGGCCCCGCACCTGTGGTGTGCTGAGAGGGTCACTGAGACTGGGCATGGTGACACGTGCCTGTAATCCCAGTGCTTGGGAGGCTGAAAACAGGAGGATCACTACAAGTCTGATCTGTGCAGTGAGGCCCTATAGACCCTGTACTAGACACATAAATTTTTTTTAAAAAAAGCCAGATCAGGAAGATAATCAAGTGACTCAAGAGATGAGCAGGTAAGAACAATGCAGTTATGGGGATGTAATGGAATATAAATTAGCCGTAACAAGGAAGGAAATTTGAGAAATCCTACATGCCACACAGAGCCAACTTGAGAACCTCCTGCCAAGTGAAATATCTTGGTCACTAAAGGGGCAAATACAGTATGAGTAACCTAAGTGAGGTCCTTAGCATACTCAAATTCATGAAAGTAAAAATCAGAACAGTATGGTTGTTGCCAAGGCCCTTGGAAAGGAAAGTTAACAAGTAACGGATATAAATAGATTCAATGAATATAGTGCTGTGAAAATGTAAGCACTCTGGATATTAGCTGCCCCATATATTGAATGTTCTTAATATTTCTGAATTGTATGCTTAAATGATTAGCTTGAAAAATTTAATAACATGTTTTATCACAAACTTGAAATAATGATAGAAATTCATGAAAAAGTGGTTCCTAAGTTTAAGAAAAATGAAAGTGTTCACTAATTCAACCATTTGTTCATTAAATACATAATTAAGAGTAATTTTGTGCACTATATTTAGGCGGAATTATTGATTTGTTCCTTCACACTCAGAAATAAATGTACTTCGTTATTAGTATATATTATTTCCAGAAATTTAAATAAGCCAAGGTAAGCTATTAGTTTGTTTTCAGTTTGCAACTGAAAGCATGTGCTGGGCTTGGGGGAAGGGCCAGCCCTTCCCCAAGGGGCAGAGACTTTACATTTATTCTATATATGCTTTCATTTTATGGCACATTTTCCAACAAATGTTTGTTAAATATAAGGCCTACATAGAGTGACCTGAGAGTATGGCACTAACATTACTAATGTTTCCAGTTGACTCTGTCACGAGTTCTCCGTTTCTTTCCCTCCATTCTTTTCCTTGTCCCCTCATGTCTCTACATTTTGTTATCACAGATCAGAGAACCTGATGATACTCATTGATTGTCTAAAGTGAATAGAACTTCATAGTTATGAATCTCACATAAATCAAACATGACTGTGACTAGAAGCATAAATTCAAAACAAATAATTTCATTCTTTTTAGTCTTTTTAGCAATAACTTCCCAATTGAAGAGAGCTGTATTTGATCTTAATTAAAAAATGGATCATAATGAGGTTTGATTTGATGTATCACACTCCTAAATCATTTTTATTAGAGCAGAGATATGCCTGCTGCTCTTCTGCAGTGTCTAGCTAACTCAATTTCAATAGTGTGCATTATGATTTTAGCAAGAAATTTAATATCATGCTGCTTGTTTTCTTACAGATAATTAGAAATGAGAAGAATTTCAAGAAATGGGAACCTAGAATAGTACTGAAAGTTTTGAATACTCCCTAGTTTGTTATGCAATGCAACATGTAGAAATATTATTGCCATACTTTTCTACCAAGTTTGACTTTTTTACTCTCATGGTAGATACTATTCTTGCTCCTGAATTTAAATACATAGGCAAAGAAATATTATTTTACCTTCTTATTCTGTATACATCATGCATCTAGCATTACATACAACTCAAATATCAAGAAGAAAAATGGCAGTTTTAGTGTAGAAGAAGAACAGATTTTAGCGTAATTCTAAGATACCACTGCAAATTAAATGAGAATTAGAGAAACAATATTTTTTTCACATGAACACATATTTTCATAGAGAATATAGGGTCGCCTGAGCAGAAAAAACACTGACTGGCAAAACACAGATGAGACAGGCTGCCCTATTTTGCATATAAATGAAATCATTTAAAAATATGTGTATTGAAGTTGTCAGAATAATTTGAACTGTTAGGCATAACCCCTTAGTCCATGAATCCCCTAAAACACTATGAATCTAATTAACTACAATAGATTTTCTACTTTTTTGTGGAAACATTTAAAAATAACTTTAAATGTCATTCTTTTGTAAAGAAAAAAAAAGAGAGACATATTTACAAAAAGTCTCAACATTATTTTAATTCTTTTACTATATAAATTATATGAGATAATGGGTCAAATACATGCATTCCACTGTAGTTTTTATGACAGATAAAATAATTTAACATACTTAATATCCTTACAAAATCATCGTTGAATCTGTTATAGTTTGCACTTAGATGTCACACCGAGTCTCACGTGGGACTTTTGAACACAGTTGCATCTAGCATGTACAGTGCTATGATTTAGGGTACTAGAGTTGATTTGAAATGCAATCCAACCCCACCCCATGGAATGAGTGCTGCCCAAGGGCAGGTAACCTGAACAGAACGTAAGAGACAGGAAGAGGTGTGTTGCTATTACTTTCTCCTTGCTGTTTGCTGCCTCCTGCCTACTCTGCTTGGCCATGAAGTGTTTCTCCTTTGTAATGCACCTCTGCCAAACCACCCTGCCTTGGAGTCAGCCAATTGTGGACTGAAACCTCTGCAAACTGTGAACCACAGTAGACCTTTTGTCCTTTAACATTGGGTGTTGGGAAGTTTGTGTCTGCAAGGAGGAAAATAACTACAGCTGGTGAAATGGCTCAATGGTCTAAAACGTTTGCTTAGGCAAGCTTAGGCAAACACAGAGACCTCAGTTCAATCCCCAGCACGACATGCTGTGCCAACCCCACACCCAGCTCAGGCTGAGCCGGCCATAATAAAAAAAAAGAAGTCAAATAACTAAAACTATATTCTTTTGTTATACCCAGGTATACTAACACTTCGCTGGTGGCCCACTATGGTTGCAAGGCATTTGACTGTGTGCGTGTCTGCTTCCTCTTGGTCCAGGGAGAGATGTGTTCTTTTCCTTTTTTTTTTTTTTTTTTTTTCCTGCGCAGCGTCAGTGAGGAGGTGGGTCGTGGCCGCACACTGTGGAGCGATTGTGAGGGAAGTGTGCAGTATGTCAACTTTTGGGGAAAAGAAGGGGGAGAAGAAGAAGGGAAGAAAAGAAAGAAAAAAGGAAGAAGGAGGAGAGTAACGTTGATTTGGAACGGTGAGTGTTTGATTGTTTGATCAATCTTGTGTACCTATGTGTATTGATCTGGACTGATCTGGTGATGAAAATATGTAGTATGGCCATTGTTGAATTTGAACAATAAAAAATATTAAAAAATAAAAAAAATAAAAAATTACTACTTAAAATAAAAAAAAAACAAAAAAAAATTACTGCTAAGTTGTTGCGCTCATAATTATTTTCTTTATCCCCTGTGATCTGTTTTGATCTGAAGTCCACTTTTCTAGAGAATATGATAATCTGCTTTGCTTTGATATGGTAGTTGCATGGAATATTAATTTCCTTCCACTTATTTTTCAGCCTATGTATTTCTTTTTTAATAGGGTATACAACTTTTCCTTTGTGATGGAATCTGCCAGGTGTGTCTTTTATTAGTACATTAGGATCCTTGATTCTGAGTCTTGTTATTGAAGGGTAATTACTGAGTCACTGATTTACTTTTCCAGAGCAAGTTTTTGACTATTATACCTTTTATTTAGATACTATGCCAGTTAGATATATTTTTCTGTGATCTCATTTAAGGAGTATTTGCTATCTTTGTCTAGGATTTTTCTTAAGTAATTCCCACAGTATTGGTGTAGTGGTTGTGAATTCTTTAGATTCTCTTTGTGATGTAAGATCTTCATTGTCCCCACTACTTCTGAAAGGTAATTCTTCAGGATATAGTAAGTGAGAGGTCTGCTATTACTCTGACAGGCATGGCATTAAAAGTTATCATTTTCTTGAATTACTTTTGGTCCTAATTCTGTGGTCCTAATTTCTTAGAGCATGATTACAGTATTGTGGAGTGTGTCCTTTGGTACAGTGCCTGCCTGACAAGTGCAAAGTCATGAATTCGAGTCCCAGTACCAATAAAAACAATTTATGATTGTATATAACTGTTATTTGGGGGTTCTAAATGACTCAATATACTTTCATTCCTTAAATTTTGAAAATTTGCTCCATTTACTTCATTGAATACAGTTTTATGCCCTTAATTTTATAACTCTTCTTTAACATTTCCAGTATTTACACTACTTTTGATTTTTTTGGGTTTTTTTGTTTGTTTGCTTGCTTGTTCGTTTTTTAGTCATCTTGGAGATGCTGGAAAAATTTTGTGGTACCTTTCTGGTTTTTTGAATATTATTTAGAAAATGGTTTAAAGCATCAGTTTTGTACTCAGGCTCTTTTATTTTCTACTCTGACTAATACTGTTTACAGCAAAACTTTCAGTTTATATGGAGACTGCATTATAAGGACGGAGACCTAATTGAACTTCCCTTCAGACGTGAAGGAGAGGACAAGCTGTTTCCCCCCTTGAGAAATGGAATATCAGCAGGTTGCAAGTCCTAGGGAAGAATCAACACAGTTGAAACTCAATTGTTTATGTGCAACTTTAGTGTAATAGATGGTCGATGAATCTTGTGCTACTCAAATAGCTTGCTCCCATGTCTAAGTGACTAAAAGAAAGGTGAGCCTAATACTCAATGCTCTTTGTCCACCTGAGGCAAGAATCTTCTTGTCTCCTCTCTCCAAATTATTGGTGTTTTGTTTTTAATCCCTATTTGCCCTCTACAGCTATGCATTCATGGTAGGCTTGTTTCCTAGAAACTTAGTTTGGCATTTCCAGGATTTCTGTTTTCTGCATTTTCATAGTTTCTGTTTTTCAAAGTGATCTTTCATATCCTACTTCATCTACCTTATAAAATTCAAATTTTTATTTTATCTTGCTTAAGTTCATTGATCATTTATTTGAATTATTTAACTTCATGCTTTCTTTGAGGTCACTGAGAATTATAGCAATAACTTTATCTTTTGGTCTCAAATTTGAACTCTTCTATGATTTTATCTTTCTGTTGTTTCATTGTCAAGAAATTCATTCACTTCAATGCATGTGACCTCAACATTTGAGAAGGTATAATTTTTGGAGATTTCATGTCCTTTTTCCTTGGCTATATGTGTGTAATACTGTAGATTATGTACCATAGAAATCTCTGCCATTATAATGGAAACCAACTAGTAAGTAAATCTCTCCCTGCATTGACTTTGACATTTAGGTATGAGTCAGCATAGGAATACTTACTCTACCTATTTGGATAATTGTGTTGAGCCTCTCTTGCTTCCTTGTGAGGAGACAATTACCTGTAACAATGATATTCAAGAAATCAACTGTATACTAATACTTAATTTAAAAGTTGTTTGTGATTGAGGGCTCAACCCCTAGCTGATATTGAGGCTCCTATAAAATAGAAAATAATAAACACATATCAGTAACATCTCTTAATGTTAAGCCAGAGAATGAGAGCTTAGATAAAAATATAACCTATGGAGCTGTTACATTCAAGAAAATTATTTAATTCAAACAGATATTCATAGGCTGAAAATGAAAGCATGGAAACAATATTCCTTGCACCAAGACTCTGAAAACAAGCAGGTGTAGTATTTTTACTCTTAGACATGGTAAAGTTTAAGCTGATACTAATTAGAAGGCACAAAGATACTCTAGACTACTTAAGGGAACATTTCAAAAAAGAAATGCTTTAAAAATATTTATGCACTAGATAGCAAAGTATCTATTTTCATACAGTAAATATTGCTAAATATAAAAGATCAAATAAATACTTATAGAATCATGATGAAGGCATCTTGACATGTTCACTTACAGAGATAAATCAATTATGCAAAAATTAATAAAGGAATACTAGAGCTGAACCACACCCTTGAATGTTTGGACTTAAGAGGTTTCTATGAAACGCTCTACTCTGTGACAGAAGAATATACCACCTTTGTGCAACACATAGTACTTTATCCAAAAGAGATTTCATATTTGTCTACAAAGCCTACATAAATTAATATAAAGACTTGAAATTACTCCCTGTGCACTATCAAACCACTATGTTGTGAAATTAGATACAATGATAGAAGAAACTATGGGAAAAGAACGACACACCTAGAAGTTAATAGACCACTCTTAAGCAATCAGTTGATCGCAGGAAAGATCGAGAAAGAAATTTAAACAAAAAATATTTCTGAAAGTTAATGACAGGCCCTCTACAACTCTTCAGAACCCCTGGGACACTATGAAAGCAGTTCTTAGAGGGAAGCTCACTCTAATCAGGGCTTACATTCAAAGAATAGAGCCCTGAAATAAGTAACTATGGGAAAACTTAAATAACAAAAATCTAGATCCAAACCAAAGTTGAGATGAGAAATCATAAATATTACAGTGGAATTTAATGAGATTGATAACGGAAAATATAACACAAAGAATCAACGACTCAAAGAGGTGGCTCTTTGAAAGCATAAACAATATAAATAAATTCTTCTCCAACCTTAACAAGAGAAAATGAGAAAAGATTCACATCTGTGTAATTAAAAATACAAAGGTGAAATTACAACTGACACTATAGAAATCCAGAAGATAATAAGCGCCATGAAATATTGTAGTCCAATAAATAAAATTTGAAGAAATAGATAAATTTCTAGAACCACAAAAATTTGTAAACCTGAAGAAAACAAAAGTACTGAATAGCCCAATCAGAAACAAGGAGGTTGAGGTAGTGATTGAGACACTAAAGGATCTACGAAAAGAAACCTGAGACAATATGGATTCACTGCTCAATTCTAAAAGCCTTAATAATTATACTCCTCAAAGTATTCAAAAAAACCGAAAAATATGGAGACATTCCATATTCATCTATGGAAACCAGCACCACTCTGACTCCAAAACCAGATGGAGGCTTCACTGAAAACTAAACTACAAGTTTATCTCCTTAACGAAAACAGATGCAAAATTTCTCAATGTGATATTAGTAAATAGAATGCAGCTCCTTGTAAAAAAGATTATATATTATGAGCAAGTATATTTTACCCAAGAGATGCAAGAATGAGTCAACATCCGCCAATCAATACATATAGTACATGACTTAAACAGAAACAAAATGAAAAACATACGGTATTATGACTAGATGGAGAAAATGACTTTTGGTAAAAATTTAACACCCCTTCACTTTAAACACTATGGAGAAAATACGAGCAAACCTAAATTTTATAAAAGTTATTTATGTCAAACCAACAGCCAACATCATATAAAATAGGGACAAAGAAAGCATTTTTTATATAAAATCAGGGATAAGTCAGAGATGCCCATTATCACGACATCTCTCTGATATAAAACTTGAAACATTAGCCAGATGAATCAGGCAAGAGAATGAAATAAAAACAATGTGTGTAGGAAAGAAAGAACTCGAAGATCAATATTTGAATATGACATGCTACTAATTATCATAGGATTGCAGAAACATTCTCACAAAACTTCTACCCTCAGTTCATCAGTGTGGCAGATTATAAAATCAACCAAACTCAGTGAGAAGGGAATTAGATGAACAATACTACACAAACTAGCTTCAAGACAGATGAATTAACAAGCTACTGAACTAACCAAGTATGTGAAGGACATCTGCAGAGAAAATTACAGTACTCTGAAAAAAAAGATATTGAAGAGAATTAAAAATTAAAAAATGGTCATACTCCCAAAACTTATACAGACATAGTGCTGTCCCAATCAAAATACCAACCATGTTCTTCAAACAACTATAGAAAAGAATGTTAAAATGTGGAAGAAAACAGAAGAGACCCAGGATAATCAAAACGGTCTTGGGCAATAAGCACAAGACAGGAGATTCTATAATACCTGACTTCAAATCATGAGTGATAATCATGGTACAGTAAACAGCAGAGCAAATCAATGTTGATTAAAAATGGTGCAAAACAGATATGCAGATCAATGGAGCAGAAGAGAGGATACAGAAGCATGCCCACATACATCACCTTTCCTTCCGAGCAGGTTCTCTGCACCTAACTAAATGTCAGTGATATATCTGCATGCAATTTTTTTCATCGCTATGCTTCTGTGCCGTCTTTTTATCCTATGTGGAAACTCATTTAATAGTCCAGGATTTCTATTTGTTGCAGCTGTGGTTTCTACTTTAAAAAGTTTTCAGGAGTTAGTTATATCTGCATACGTTGTCTGAGACAGTATTTGATTTCTGGAGTCTTCATTCAAAGAATAAGAGCCATACGTGGAAAATCACAAAAATTTACAAGTCAATAGGATTCTCAATAATATTGTATACATTAAAAATACTTTAAAATGAAGTAAAAAATTAGGTTGACAGTAAATTCATTCAAATAAAGAATGATTTTTATACCTCCCTAATCTGTCTTTGGCAAAAGAATTGGGATGAGCCCTGAAACCACATGCAAAACAAGACAAAAACGGGTATGGAAAGTATGATTAGAGAAGAGAGCACACATTTTAAAAGACTTGTGTAAAGTAGAAATAGCTAAAAAATATCAAGATATACAGATAGAACAAATGGGTATAACCATGTCAATCTATTTTTTTTTTTTTTGTATTTGGTAGCAGGTCTCAATATTAGTTTGCCATTCCATCACATGGCTTTCATGAAGATAATATGTCATATATTATAGAAAGATAAGTCTTTTATTTGAAGATTGAATAAAGAGTCAAATTCTGAAAAGCATTTCTCCCCAATATTCTCAAAATTTAGTCACTTGGTTTCAATTTGAAGGATAGCCCCTTGGTCTTCCTGCTACTTTGACACTATTATGCTCAAAAGGCATTTTTCTTCTTGACCTTCCTAGCACCTCTTTCTAATAAGTTCCCTAACTACATTTTCAACCAGGAAATGCTGAGATATGTTGCATTGATTTTTTATATAAATCAGCTCAAGAATGTTGAAGTTAAGTGGCAGCTGGTATTATTTTGAAATTAAGTAGAATACATGGTCTATTGATTCAATTATATCCAGTCAATAATGCTGACAGATTAATATATTCTGATAACTACAATTGATATGAATATAATTGGACAGCTCACTTCTTTAGGAGGTTTTATTTGCAAAAGCCTTTTTTGTAAACTATGAATTTAATAACATAATAATTATATTTGATTATATTTTCTAACACCACTAGGAAACAGTCAACGGTGAATATAAATGCAAACATTTTTTGTTTAGTTTGTTGTTTTTTTATTTCCCGGAGTGAATTATTATAAAATAAAATAGACAGCTCTTGCATAGCCAGATTAGTATACTGAACCCTAACTACAGATTGAAGATAAAATTTTCTACACATTCACTGCAAAATAATTTATTAACTTCTCAAAATCTTTTTATATTTCCAAGTTGACTGTAGATTTGTTTATGTCTTTAGGGACATAACTAAATTTAGGAGATCCAGGAAAGTACTGAAGAACAAAGAAGTCAGTTAATTTAGTCAATTTAAAACATATCCCTTGGAGGGCAGACAAATAGCTCCGTGGATTAAAGCACCTACAAGCAGGTGCAAGGGCCAGGGGCTCAATTCCAGGGCCTGCCATGCCAGCCCCACCATTTGGACACACTGAAGTGGCAACTGAGACTGTGTGTGGTGGTGCACACCTGTAATCCAGCTCTTGGGAGGTTGTGAAGAGGCAGATCCTGTTTATAGCCTAGAAGTGATCTAGTAGTACGATCTAGCAGTGAAACTCTGAACACCCTGTAGACCCTTCCCTAAAAATACAAAATATAAAATAAAATAAAATAAAATAAAATAAAATAAAATAAAATAAAATAAAATAAAGTAAAATATATCACTTGGGGTGGTGGGCTACAATTCATAATTTGCAGATTGAATGATGAAAATCACGCCAAATAACCTTTGAAGGTTTCCAAAGTCGTATTTCTCTACATTATGCTAGGCAGTGAAATATGTATTTGTTGATAAATCTAGTGTCGCATTCATTCCTCAAGGGAAAAACAGTTGAACTGTATTCATTCAGTATAGCATAATGTTCCTAAAAATTTATTTAGACTTTGACTGTGTAGTTTCTTTAAGATATTTAAAAGATTATATCTTAAAAGCTTACACAACATTGCAGAATTATTTCTATCATGATTTCATCAAGGAACTGAAGCAGAGGAGAATGTTGCTTACCATATAGAGCAGATCACTCATTCTTGACCACACACATTCCATTTGACTTGTGTCTTGTCCTACTTAGTCTGCTCACTTTAAAAAATCTATTTAATCATTTATTTATTTATTTATTTATTTATTTATTTATTTATTTATTTATTTATTTAATACAGGGTCTTGCTATGTAGGTCAGACTTGTAATGTCTCTCCTGTCTAAACCTTTAAAGAACTGGGATTTCGGGTGCATGCCACCATGCCCAGGTTTGGTGTCTGAAGGTTTGGGGGCCAGCGCAGCATGTGGTACAGGGGATCAAAGCCAGGTTTTCATGCTAACCAGGCAGATGCTTAAACCACTTAACTATCTCCCCGGCCCCGAGTCTGCTCATTTTTGAGGGCATGTGTTTTTTCCCTACTTGTTTCTAGTTTATTTGCTCAAGGAAGAAGATACCCAGTAACTTTATGAACTTCCAAATTACTTGTCTAAATATTTAAATGACGATTTTTAAGGTAAGTGATAATATTTAGAAACTCTTAAATATATTCTTCTAACACTGTATACTGTATCTTAGAATCATCTTACCAATGTTTTCTTTATTTTTATTAATATAAACTGCTTGCCACTGATCATTTAAATTCAAGTGCACCTTGTTGTTTAGTTGCTTATGAATGAACTATGTATTTCTGATATTCATCTTTGACTCAGTCACAAGGTATAGCAAGTTTACAGGTATTTTCTGTATAAATATTGTTTGTATGTATAACATTTTGAAACGAGGTAGAGATGAACATGAGGTTAGTGAATATATTTTCTTCTAAATAACTTGTAATTTTATGATAAATGATATATCATATATATATATATATATATATATATATATATATATATATATATAATCTGCTACAGTGTGTCACTATGCAGCCCGAGCTCATAGTGATCCTCCTGTTTTGAGCCTCCCTAGTTCCCTAGTGCTGGGATTACGCCTGGTCTTAGTCGCTGGTTCAGCATGCCCAGGAGTGGAGCCAGCACCGCATGTGGAGATGTGAACGAACCCTGGTCCCTGTGCTTGTCTAAACTGGTGCTTAGTCCACTGAGCAAACTCACCAGCCCTCGAAGTACTATATATTTCAGTTTTACTTCAGTCTTTTTTTTTTCAAATGATATTTACTCAAATCATTAGCATCTATTAGTGAAGAAATAATATTTTATTTTCTTTGCTAACTAGCCAGTGTGTAGATCACTCTACCTTCCTAAATAAAGAATTAGAACAAGATGCCAAAACTTCACTAAAATGAATTTGATTTGTTTCTCACTAGGAGTTTACCATGAACTTTTAAAAGATGGGAGGAAACACCATAGTGCATTCAAGCTTTTTCTAGTCAATCTGTCATCATAGAAAGCACGACTATCTTTTCCGCTATTTTCCAGTGCCAGTGTGATAGTCACACACCATCTGCCGATTTCCAGTTATTGCTATTCAGACTCCATTGCTAGCTATTCATTTCTCATTTTGGTCATCATAAGTCAGCATGTTTGTAAAAATCCAGTATTGCTTGCTGAGCTAATACCTGTACAACTGCTGTTGAATTTAGGCTTTGGGACTTAGATTGCCGCTCTAATAATTACCTCTGGTTTCATCTTCTGCAAAATTCATGGGCTAACATATTGTGCTCAAAGCATGCAGTAACATAAAAGATTCATTTTTCAATGGGAAAGAATATGAGAAATCATTAGTCGTATTGGACATTTTTACTTAAAGTTCTTTGAACATTATAATTTACTACATTATTTAGTATTTTGCCATGTGTAAGTAAGTACACACAAGAATTTTGTTTTCCACTAAATCAGTGTGCAATATCTCAACTCCTGTTGAAATTGTTGGCTGTCGATATGAAACAAAGCAAGCCCTACTTCAGCATTGTTATTAAGGATTATCATTTCATAATATGCACAGTGCTCCTGTGAATATTTATTCTGTTAAATCCAGAGACTCATTTAGTAGTATATGTTTGTATTATCCATCCATCCTTCTTGTCTCTATATGGCACTGCATGTTTTAAGAACTCTTTTCTTCCAAATCCACAAAGGCATTAAAGTTTCCTTTTTTAAACTCTGCTGCTACAGTTGTTTTATTTGTGTTCTTAGATTCTGGTGATATTCCTTACTTATTCCATTTACTGCTTTATATTTTCTCTTCTTATTGATACTATAACAAAAAGTGCTAGAATTTTGTCTGAGTGGTACAGAGTAAGACTAAGGGGCCTATATCATCCATGCGACCCCACTTCACTTTCCTTCAGTGACTTCCTGGGCAAATACACCTACCCTTTCGGGGTCCATTCTGCTTTTACTAGCTCCCCACCACTGAGTGTCTTGTGGCCATCAATACAGCACGTGTACCCTCTGATCTCCATTTTGTATGGATCTACCAAAACCACTTCAACCATATTCCCCCAGAATTCATACTCTTATATTGGTGTGTATGTCCTACCTTGTGAGCCACTTCCCCTCCTACCCTTTTGTTTGTTTGTTTGGCTCTGTTCAAATTTGTTAAATAATTCTCCACTGTTCTATTCATATACTCAAGCTTCATATTTTCAACCTGAGGCCTGGTCTTCCCTTGAGGTCCCTACCATTTGAATGGATTGTAGCTGCTTTCTCTCCATCTGTGTCTTACTACTTATGGATGTGTTGCTCTTTCTGTGGAG
>PVJA010008538.1:0-64078 GCA_004027025.1 Myocastor coypus | reverse complement strand
AAAAGAGGCAAATGTACAGTTCTTTAACATAAGCAAAAACATTTTTTTTTTCATTTTGGATGAGGAATTGACACACAAAAATAAATTTTAACCTTGAATATTACTTTTATAGCAGAGTTAGTTCTAAAATATGGCTTACTATGATCTTGATTTTAAAAGCAATAGTTCATAACCCTTAGGATCAATTTATATTGAAAATATAGACAAAAATTTTTGGTTACTACCATACTTTCCTTCCATGGCTTTAACATTGATGATTTATTGGTATAATGACGGAGAGGTTTATTACTTTATGCTATTAAAAATTTCAAACCACCTTATTCTTAAATGTAGCGACTGTTTCATCAATTTAAGTTATTGAAGAAAAAGGTCTAATTTACTGAAGTTACATAAAAATTAGCCAAGGTCAAAATTTAAAAAGGAAGGCTCCAGTGTCATAGGCAGAATATTTTGTTTCACATGAAGGTCATGTGGAAGGCTGGTGTTTACCTTGCCCAATAAATTATAGGAAAATCTTTCTGCGAGTCCTTTCTTGATTAGTTGTAAAAAGAAATCACAGTTACATTTTTGCATTCCATTTCACTACCAGGATGCTACTCTTAGAAATTTTAAATAATAGCAATAGTTACAGTGGAGAAGAATCAAAAATGTAGTTATGTCTTTAAAAAAGCGACTGTACTACCTTATCAAGGTTTTACTCTGAAGGAGATTTTTAAAAGAGTTGGTAGGGTTTGAAAAACGCTGTAGCTGCACTTTAGAAGTGTGGTTTTTGAAACCCCTGCATAAATACAGATAAACTTTATATTTATCCTTTACAGTTTACTAACCATTCTGAAAGGGCTGTTTAAGAGCCCAACAACTCTCATATTGCGGCTTCCTGATACAACATTTCTCCAAGGGTAAACAGAAATAATTAAGGTAATTATCATCTGGGTCCTGTGGAAGCAAACCACATGTTTATTTTAAGTGATGGGTGTTCAAAACGACGCTTGAAAACACTTGGCTTTACCTGAACCACAGTTTCATAAAGAAAAAAATACGTATCTGCAGCAAGATTTTTACAAGCCTGCAGCAGCCTTTCTTGCCCATGTAGTTTCCCCACTGAAGCGCTGAGCCATTGCTTTTTCCAATAGTTTCTCTCCAAGCAAAAGAAAACAATTCTCATTTTTCCCTCCAGAAGGCAGTATGAAGGCTGCTAATTACTGCATCTATGTGTGGCATTTGAGACTCCACCGGATCAAACATACTGTACTATGGGCAGGGTATCAAATTAACCTTAGATAGCAGCCTCCTATCGGTTGCAATAGACCAGCAACACCCCCAGCCCACTTTGTATTGCAGGATGAGGAATTTGAAGGACTATTAAACACTCTGTAAAATACTAACAGCGGATCAGCATAAAGCTATATAGTGCAGGTGTTTCTGTAATTGGAAAAATTCTCTGTGCTCAATGGTCCCTCAAATTCACCCTCTTCTTGAGCACTCCTTTGGGTTTTATAAAGCAGTTCAGGAAACCTAAGTGCTGACTGGACTTTTCTGAAAATTCAGACCTTCACAATTTGTGTAAAACCGAGGGATGGGTTTTGTTTTTCTATCAAACTTTACTTGAGGAGCTGGCATTCCCTTTGAAAAGAAGCACTGACAACTCCTTGCACAGGTCAGTTTGAAATCAAAGATTTAAGGTACAAGAAAAATGCACATAAATGATGTACGTAGTATTTAAAATATCACAAACCGCTTTACTTTGGAAACTAGTCTATAGTTCTGAGTTAAAACTGTTCATAAGATAGTGGATAGATTAATTCAAATATCATGGTTAAATGTTTTATTTCAACACTCCTTTTAATAAAAGTGCCTTAGATTGCTGCCTAATTTCTGTTATTTTTTAATATGATGGACAGAAGAAATTGTAAAGAGCCAGTGAAGTAGACTACGGTTTGGGCCTTTGGCAGGCATGGTGTTTGCTATTTTGGATATCTAAACTTCTCAACTGTATAGCAGCTTGTCTGAAGATCCATGTTCACTGATCGTCACCTCAAGCATCTACTTAATATGCTTTAGTAAGGTCCCCAATCTGCGATGTTGCTACCCTCCTTTCCAGTTGCCTGTGATGAGCCAACACAGTAGGTTCTCCAGCCCTGCACTCTCAACTCACTTGTCCTCTTGTAGGCTGAGTGCCATGGTGTTATATATCCTCACGTCCTGGAAATGGCTCTCTCTGGAAACATGCACCAGTGCTGCAGAACCCTCCAGTATAGAGAGGCTGCTCATGAAAATAAGTGTTTGCTTATGCACAGGCTTCTGCAGCACTGTAGTGGATGGTGCAGTCCACAGACTCCAGATGTCAGTACACGAGACAGGCAAGATCTGCTGCAAACATCTCTACTCTCCTTTCTAGAGACTAGGTCACAACATGTGAGGCTGTACCTCATTTCAATAATTTTTCATTTGAATAATGAAACATAAGCAGTAGCAAAATTGAAGGGTAAGTTATTGACTCCCCTAAAAGTACAGGAAATAAAAGTTTTTAAAATGTGTCATATAAGTAAAGAGAATTTTTTTTTAATAGAAGATAGAAATGTAGACCATTTCTACACAAAACTTCTCAAGACCTCTTCTGAACACCTTGATTTCTCCCTTGTAAGTTATGTCAAGTGATATATTAAAGGTGGTTAATAACATACATGAACTTGGTAGTGTGATTGTTCACCAATACAGTTATCTTATTGACTTTATGAAATATTATGATCAGGTCACAAATTCTCCTTGCATTTCATACCTTATTAGACAAAGTAGTAAAAAATCAAAATTATACAATCTGAAATATTAACCAAAGCTGGTAATATCCACTGGAGAGTTTATCATTTGTGATATATATATATATATATATATATATATATATATATATATATATTCTTTTTCAAAAATTTTACACATCAAAATAAATCAACAACAGAGTAAAAGGAAAATTCATGAACTAGAAAAATTATAGTCAACTCCACCTCTGACAAAGGACTTCTACCTAGAATATAAAGATTTTTTAAAAATAATTCAAAGACTCAAAAATGCAAAGACCTGATTAAAAATGAGCATTTGAGATGAATATACACTTCTCATAGGAAAAAATACAAATGACAAATAAAATATATAAAAAAATGTTCAACATCATTGGTCATTCAAGAGAGCAAACTGGTCAAGTAATGACCATGACTTATCCAGATGGCTGACACTGACAAAAGTTCTACAAAATGCTGTACATGGTGTGGGGGCTTTCAGGATAGCTCAGTGGGTTAAGTGCTTGTGCCTGCAATCACAGTCAGGTACTGGGTTCAGTGGTTCAATCCCCAGACCCCCCAGAAAGGCAGTCTGAGCCAGCCAAAAACAAAACAAAACAAAACAAAACAAAAAAATACCCTTAGGGGACTGGGCAGATAGCTCCATAGAATAAGCACTTACCTGGCAAGCTTAAGGCCCAGAGTTCAATCCCTGGTACCACAATAAATAAATAAATAAATAAATAAATAAATAAATAAATAAATAATGCTCTACATGGTTTCAAGGTAAATCCTGAGGGGATTTCACTGACCTTGTCAGATACAAAAGTTACATGTTTTGTTATATAGGTCTTGCTTTAACTTGGTCTTTACATCCAACAGAAAAGTTTCACCTCAAGGCATAAAATGTAAAGCCAGATTAATATGCTGAGCTGTAAAAAGCTCGAGTCAACAGCATTCAACATTTCCAGTTCTGCTGATAACCCGCTACTATCATGGACTATTGGACGATACATACAACTACTTTCTCTTAATTTAATGAGAAGTATTTGTATTAATAATGTTTAAAAAAGTTACCAAGTCTGCATCTTGTACTCTAAACAACTACTACAAAGACACCAATATGCATTGCATTAATTATTGTAGATGTCACACTATGTTTTGAAACTATCTTATTGTTACTTCTTTCTTATTAAAATTAACAAAATTCTTAAAAAATACAAATTAACACAACACTGAGATTCCATTTCACTCAAGAGAGAATGACTACCATAAAGATGTCAATGAATAACAAATGTTGAAGGGGCTCTTCTGTTGGTGGGAGTGTAGATTGTTACAACCACTGTGGAAATTAGTGTGGAGATTCCTCAAAAAGGTAGGATTGGAGATCCCATTCCACTCAATTATTCCTCTCATATGTGTTTTTCTACAAGAACTGAAAAGATCATGCCACAGAAATTTATGTACACTCATGTTTATAGCAGACAATTTGGCACAGCTAAATCTTGGAATCAACCCAGGTGTTCATCACTGAGGAATGGGTGAGGAAGATGTGGTAATTTTACACAATATGGTATTATTCAGGTATATAAAAGATGCTTTTATTGGGAAATGGATGCAAATATGTACCACATTCTCAAGTGAAATAAGCCAGGGCTGCATATTTAAACATCATATTGTCTCTTTAGTGTAAGAACCTGAAAGACTAAGTAAAATATGAAGGGTTCAATAATACTGGTCAATAAGAAAGAATTACTGAGATGAGAACAGGAGAGGGAATGGTGGAAACATATATATCTATCTGTAGACAGACATGTACCTGGGTCAGTTTTACCTGAATTTTACTTGTTAGTACCAAAACAAGATTTGAAAGAGTCAATTGAAATCATAAGATTTTCCTACTTAAATATACAATTAAGAATTTTGCAGTAAGTTTATATTCAGATACAAGAGATGAAAGTATTTTAATATAATAAAATTATTTCTTATTTTAACTTCAAAATATTATTTCATATATATATGTATATATATATATATATATATATATATATTCAGGATAGTTTGGGTAGTTGTATTATGAACTTCTATTGGTCAATGGAGAAGAGTAGTTAATGATTAATTTTCTTTTTGTTTTCCTGTTTTCATTTTTCATTTATTATCTTTCCTTTTCCGATTTTGCCTGCATATATCTGGTAATCTGAACAACTAATTTTTAGGTAACGCTATGTAATATAACACGTTATCTAATTCATATAATTTTATTTAGTGAAATTCAGTATCATTTCTAGTTTTTCTTTTATATTACTATTCTGTATTTTCTTAACATATATTCTATGAGGATATCTCAAAAATCGAGATAAAATAAGTGTTTTATAATATTTTAATATACGTTTTATATGTCTATTCACACACTATTGAAGATATACTGATATATATTGTTGTTAGCCAAATGATTAATTTCATTATTATAGATTCTACCTCATTTTAATTATTTTTTTATTTAGTAAAGGGTCTCACTATGCATCTCAGACTCATAGTGATCCTTTGCTTGGGGAGTCTCAGCTTCTCCAGTCCTGGGATTATAGGCTTGGGCCACCACACCTGGTTTTGGGGGGCCAACAAGGTACAGCTGGGTTCTGGGTCAGCATGAACTGTGATACAGCTGTTGAACCTGGTCCTTTCACTTGCCAGGCAGATGCTTAGACTGCCAAGCTACCTCCTACCCTTCATTTGAAATTAGTGTTCTACTGTCATTTTTTTTTTAACCAGCAAATGTATCTTATATGTAAACCATCAATTATAATTTTATCTAAATCTATGTACGAAGAGATAAACAAAACAGCATAAGTAAAAAAGAAAAGGCTCAGGTTATAACCATTTTAATGTGCATAAAATATACAGCAGCACTAACAATATTGCAATTAATACTAAAATACATAACCTTTCAAGGATAATTTTTTTAAAAAAATTGATCATCACAGAGTAACAATCCTAATTGACATGAGATTTTTAAAAAGAAAAATTAGATAATAGGTATTTTCTGCTGTTATACTTGCAACTCAGATAATATGCTTCATTTAGCACATTTGTTGGATTCTACTACAGTTATTTCTTTTATTTTATAAATTATTAAAAGTTCAGCACCTCAGGGAAGATTAGTAATTAAAGTCATTAGATAATGAATTTCTTTGTTAATACAAAAATTAACTAAAATCTTTTTAAATGAGGTCATGGTTAGAAAGTTAATTTTAATGGTAACTTCAAAAGTGAAATGACATCTTTTAGGTTCAATCATATGCTGGTTAACATTCTCACTAACAAAGACCTCATATACAATGGTCATTCCATTAGGTTATATCATCTCCTGGAATCACTCATGGTCCTCTTAGATAATCTAAATACATAGATTATTTTTTTTAAATTGATCATCTCAGAGTAACAATCCTAACTGACATGAGATTTTTGAAAAGAAAAATCGGTATTGGGTTTTTTCATACAAGGGGAAAATCACCTAACAATTCATAAATATGGAAAAATCTGCCCGTGAGAGACACATGACTGCATCTTTATGGTTTATGTTAGTAAAAAGATGAAACCATCTTTATGGTTTATGGTATGATGTGATTTATGGTTATCAGCAAAATGATACCCAGTGTGCTAGTCGCTTAAAACATGTAAGAGTCCCATCCCTTAAGTTCTGCATTCAGGAAAACAAATTATTCACTAACATGGTGGCTTCACATGGCTGGAGCAGAATGCATTTATGTTTATTAAGCAGTTTTACCAAATTTTACTCGTTAGCACTAAAACAACATTTGAAAGACTCAATAGAAATCATAAGCTTTGCCTACTTAAGTACACAATTAAGAATTTGGAAATAAGTTTACATTCAGATACAAGAGGTTGAAGTACTTTAATATAATAATATTATTTCTCATTTTAATTTCAAAAATATTATTTCATACATATACATGCAGATATAGACAAATATGTAATATTCATTAAAATATCCTATAAATCAGTCATTTCTCTTACATTCAGAGACAAAATTATATGGGGCCAACGAGATGGTTCAGCAGTCTAAAGTGCCTGCTTAGGCAAGCTTAGGCAACTACAGGGACTGTGGTTTGATCCCCAGCACCACATACTGCTCTAGCCCCACTCCCAGGGCAGGCTGAGCCCGCTATAATATATTAAAAATATATATACATATATATACATACATATACATACATATAGTTCTTTAAATGGTAGACTTTATTTGTGTATTCCATTGTTATTTGTAAGAGTTTATTGAAAATTTACTGTGACATTTGTATTATTATTTTTAAAACAATACATGCAAACATATAAAGGAGCATCATTATGAATTAAAAAGTACACAGAGTAAAACACTTGATTCATCCAAAGTAAGATAGAAAATTAAGAACACAATAAAACGTAAGACAAAAATGCAAGTTAAAATGGTGGATTCACAATCTTATATGTCATTTCCTTCTTATATTAAAATAAATGGATCCTAGATCTAATTTCTGATATTTACTTATTTTGCAGTACCAGGGATTGAACTCAAATCTTCTGGCTCTTAGACAGCTAACTTTTCAGGCATTATTTATTAAACAGGCTATTTTTTCCAGTGAACATGTTTGGCCCCTTTGACAAAGGTAAGGTGGCTGAATGTGCTTGTGGTAGTACTTACGTGCATGTTGTAATTTGGCCCATTGTTACTGGGGTCTGCTTTTTTGTTTGTTTGTTTTGTTTTATTGTCAGTACAGTAGCTCTGTAGCATGTTTTCAAGTCAGGGATTGTGATACCTTTTGTCTTGCCTTTGTCACCCATGGTTACCCTTGTTATTCTGTCTCTTCTCTTTCCCAGTTTAAGAAACAGAATAGTTAAGATCCAAAAGATAAAACTGATTTTGTGGCCGGGCGTGGTGGCGCACGCCTGTAATCCCAGCACTCTGGAGGCTGGGGCAGGAGGATGGCTGTAAGTTCGAGACCAGCCTGGGCTACAAAAGTGAGCTCAAGGCCAGCCTGAACTGCATAGTGAGACCCTGTCTCAAAAAAAAAGGCAAAAAAAAAAAAACAAAAAAACAAAACTGATTTTGTGAAAGGGAAAGAAACTCTTTTCTTTCCAAAAGAAAGAGGAGCTTGGAAGAGGGGAGAAGGAATGGAAAATTAAAACACAAATAAATTTTATACATACATACATATATATATATATATATATATATATATATATATGTATATGCACACAAGATAGCTAACATAATTACACTACTAATTTCTATTAGCTTATTAAAGGGAACAGTTAGTACCTATATTGTTGGACAATTTTTCATGCCTCTGTCTTGCACTTTGAAGATAATACTGTGCAATATAACAATCATTGTCAATTTCTTATCATCTTCTTTGGAAATTCTGCATTTTCTGTTTTTTTTTTCTCACAAAATAAAAGCAAATAAATAAACTGAGCACACTATGTAAAAATAAGAAACAGTTACCATAGATAGAACACTATCTCATAAATTAATGTATTTAAAATATTTGATCTAGCAATGATATATTTACAGAAACATGCTTTTAACTATAAAGAAAAAGAGAAGTGAAATAAAGAGAAAAAAAGACAGAAAAAAATAAGGCTTTATTTTTCTTCTGTACCTGGCCTTAAACTTGGGACCTTGTGCTTGCCAGAAAGATGCTTAGGTAGCTGAGCTATGTACGAGGCCCTGAAGCATTATTAAGCACATGAAAACTTGCATATTAACTTTTTTAAAGTAAACTTCAAAGATAAAAATTTCATGATATTGAACAAGTAACCTTGAGCAAACTTACATGCATCTAATAACTGTTCTAACTACTGTAAAGCAAATCCAGCAGAAATAAGGACAATAAATTTAATACTATCTGTTTCACAATTATGGATTACTGGAAAAAAGAAAATATCAGCAATAATATGGTAATTTAGAATAATGCTATCAGTTGAACTGGTGTAATTGGCAAATTTAGAACATTATAGTAGACCCTTGTTATTCTGTGGTTCAACTTTCTCAGACTCATTGATTCAAGTGTTTTTAAAACATATCAATCTAAATTATTTATTGCGGATTTTGCTCTATAGTGGGAGTTTGCAGTATCCTACAGTATACATAGGTTGTTACAATTATGTAGGTTTATGAGTTTAGAAAATGGTTGAGAACATTAGAGGTGTTTTTTAAAGTGTCAGAAAGGTTTACAAGAGTGTGGAAAGGGGTTATAAAGTCTTAAAATATATGTATAAATATAAAATAAATATAGCATCACTACTTTGCTGATTTGCACTTATCGTGGGGTGTCTGGAACATAACTTTCATAATAAATGAGGGACCACTGTGTACTACTTCAGAATATAATTTGAAATAAAATGTGGAGTTTTCATCAACATAAATAATAGGTTAATTGATGCTTCATGTCTTAATAACTTTTAAGACGTCAAAATCATTTAGAAGCATATGTTCTGACTCTGTTACCACTGACATATTATACTAGGAAATTTAAATAATGAAATACCTGGAAATGCCCAAATGTTTAGAAAATGAACAATGGGCCTCTAAATTATCCCAATCAAAGAAGAAAGTACAAAGGAAATTAAAAAAACATTTTGTACTGAATTAATTTGAATCATAAATTAGAATAAAAGTCTGAAATAAGTGATTTAATCTTGTACCTTAAAAAACTATAAAATAGGGGGGCAGATTAATACAAAAGAGACCAAAGAAAGGATCTAATAAAAACTGTATTGGAGATAAATAAGATAGAAAAACTGACACTAGAGCAAATTACCAATACAAATCTAATGCTCTGAAAATATTAATAAAATTGATCAGCATTTAGAAAGATTCATGAAGAAGTAAAAGCAAGATTATTAGGCTAGAGAGATAGCTCAGTAGTCTAAGTGCCTGCCTGGCAAGCACAAAGACCTGGGTTCGATTCCTAGTACTGCGTGCTGTGTAGGCCCCTACTCGAGTGCACAGAGCTGGCCAGCAAGGCCAGGCATGATGTTTCACTCCTGTAATGCCAGCTCTGGGGAGGCTAAAATAGGAGGATCACTACAAGTCTGAGCTGCATAATGAGACCTTGTACCAAATATATACATTAAAAATAGCAAAAGTGTTTACCAGTGTGTGAAATGAAAGAAAGGAAATCACCATGTATCATATAAACACTAAAATCTTTATTCCAGTTCAACAAATCACTTGAAGAATCCCTTTTTAAATACAAACTAGTAAAACTGACATTTTAAAATACAGTACAAAATATCTGTACAGAATAAATTCATAATTTGCCAAGGTATGATAGGCTCCACACTTCAAACTCTATCAGTCATTTCATGAACAATCAATCATTTCATGTTGAAGCATCACCAACCTTCTAAACACTTTATGTACATGATGAAGAAAGACAAATGGTAACATGTCTAATAGGGCACCAAATAAATATTGGAAATGATACTGTAATATTTATAAAGCGTCACCAGGTATGAGCGTAGATTTAAAAAATCTTAAAATATGTAAAAATTAGAATGTATCATTAGATCAAAAACAAGGACCAGGAGTTTGGTATCTAATTAGTATTATTTTTGTACGTTTTAAACTAAAATTTTTGAACACTGAAATATCACTCAAAGTAATTCTTCATATTAACAAGATAAATGAAAGATATACTTTCCAAAGATGGCAAGAACTTTTAAAAATCATGCTAATCATCAGGAAAAACATGGAATTCTTTGAACAAAGAAAGGAAATCTACAGAAAAGTTAAAACTATATTATGAAACAATAAAATCTGGATACAGAAAAAAAAAGAAAGATTGAGCATAAAATATGAAGAAGGATAAACTAGGCCAATACTAACATAACAAGCCAGTAGTACTCCATTAATATCAGTTGAGGGCATCGTTAAAGTAGATTAGTGTGTAATTAGAAAATAACCCTTTTAAGAAGAGGTTATTACAATTTTACCTACATTTGGAATCAGCAAATGCATTGCTACTAAGAAAACACCAGCAACTCTGCTCCCTACAACGATCCACTCAATCACACTTTGGCAGACAGATGGCTTTGTATGGAAGCATGTACCCAGCGTGAGCACGCCCCATCTTTCATCATCCAGCAAGCTCTTTAACGTAGCACTGCTAACAAAACTCCCAGGAGGAATAAGAAACTAAAGAACAAGCACAGTGGTACTTTCCATTTCTGTTTTGGTCAATCTACCTAACATTTAATTTGTCAAAATTAGCTATATGTGTGTAGCAAAAGACTGTACCTCTCAATGAACAGAGGGCTTTCAATGTTGTGTTGTGAGGATAGAAGCTCAATAGAAAAACTGTGGCCATTTTTATAATTTATCCCAATGCATTTAGGAACTTAGTTTTTATGTAAACTAAATATTGGCAAAATCACATGCAAATATTGAAAATTCTAAAAGGAAAGTATAAAATATATTTTGACCAATCATACATATCACTTAAAAATTATAAAGATGTAAATGATTACAGTGACGTGGGGCTGGGGATATAGCTCAGGGGCATAGTGCCTGCATGGCAAATGAGGGGTCATGAGTTCAGTTCCTGGGAATATCATCAACAACAAAAACCAGAATCTTGTCTCAAGCGATATGATGAACAATAAAGTATTAAATGCATAAAAACATGTCCCAAATGGTTAAAAATATATTTATCCTGATGTACATATTGAATATTAAAATATTTTACCAATCATAGTTTGAGGTTACGTTTATATGAAATAAGTCTATTTTAAGTGTACAGATGTTACCATTTGGCTTATGGATGAAAATGTCCAAAACTGTAACCCAAAGTAAACCAATTATCTTTCTAAATTGATTATCTTATGACTTTGTTATGATAATGGGAAAGTAACATATTTAATTTTTATCTGTTGTGATGCTGGTATATTTTTTTTCTCTTGTTTCTATCTTTCAGGTTTCTATTTGTCAGGATTTTGTATGTTTTTACCCTCCACTTTTAAATTTCATTTTTAAGGTGGAAAATGGTTTAGAATCATAGTTTTTACAGAAATATTTACTAGTAGTTATATTTTTCAATACTTAATGCAATCAGCAATATGACAAAATATGTTAGCTGATATATTTCATGAAATAGTTGAAACGATCAATTTTATTGAAATTCAACTCTCAAGTACAACTTTTTCACAGATTTCGTTTTTACCTGAAACAACTCAAGAGCTAGTTTATTCAGGATAAAACTCAGGATTCACACGTGCTAGGTTAGCATGTCAGCACCGAGCTATACCCACAGCTCAGGCACTTTCAGGTTTCCATTCTCTCTGCCTCACTCACGGTCTTGTGCTCTGTTTCTCGAAGCTCCTCACTGCTTTCACTGGCATCTAAGAAAAATGTGTCTCCATATTTATTTACCATACTGATATCAGCATGCTCTTTGGGGCATATGGAGGTAGCTGGGGATCACCACTGGCTTCTTGTAAACTCAGCAAGACATTAAAAGTTTATAGTTGCAATGTATCTAGCGTCTGTACTTTTTCTACCAAAAGGAGACTTAGGAATATTTAGTCTCCAATCTGATACAAATATAATGTAGACCCTACAGCATTTAGCTGTTTCCTAAACTAATTTCTAAAGTATTATATAATGGCAGACATATAATGGTAAAACTTGGCACACATCTAAGTTATGAGACATGTGCTACCTAGTTTTCCAGCATTCAATATTGTAATCAAAAGATTTGTTAACCACAATCACTTGGTTTATAAAAGCCATCTCATTAGAATTGGAAGGACTTAGAAACTGTTTATCTCCAACAATGAGACAGAGGGGAGAAGTACTCTTTTAGGCAGTTTGGCCCTAGGAAGTATGGTTTGCTGCATACCTGCTTTGCAGAAAAGATAAATTTATACAGCTGTGAACAAAGCCACTATGGTTTCCAAAACTCCTTCATTTTCTGAAATAGTCTATGTCTTTGCTCAGAGTCATACAGCTCAAGAGAACAAAACAAACATTTCAGGTCTCCCCTACTGTATTTTAAACTATGTGATTTGTTGAAAATTACAGTGCTGACAGGCCTGATAGGATTAGAATGCTGACACATGGATTATCCAACTGTTTCCTGTAGCTCATTCAGCTCATGTGGTTTGGCGTAAACACTGTAATATCACCTGCCTCCTTCTGCATGCCCATTAAAAAATACAAATAAATCCTGGCTTACTTTGACTTTAATGGTTATGGTGTCTGCGTTTTGTAGTATCTTGGCATTTCTCTATTTCCAGTCAAATTATGGCCTCCTGAAAACTTTAACTTCCTTGAATGTAACTTTTTTTTTTCTTTACAGTGTACAACTAGGGAATTTATCTGATTTCAGTCAATAAGTGTGGCCCATACACTGTGTGTACTGATTATATGATTTGTGGTGAAGGAAAAATTAGATAATTGAAGTCAGAGTACTAGTAATACTGTTAATGTAATCCAACTCTGGAAGGTGGATGATTCATTTTTAGTTATACTATACTTTTAGTGAAATGTGATGGCCCTGAAAAATAGAATTTTTAATAACAGAAGTACTCGGGTGAATATAATATGCATAGCAATGTGGTGCATAAAATAGAACAATAAGATTTATCCCACTAGCTAAATATTTGTTTCATACTTAATTGAGGATGGATAGCTCAAAGATGTCTTCAAAGCAGGATATATGTCATATTGCATATGGGTTGGACTAGGGAGTTGGCTATGCTGAACAGTGGATTTTTATGTTCACATGTGATGGAAATGTCCTCGCATGCTAGAATAAATCACCAAGCAGGCCACTGCTTCTTCATGGGCTGGACAGTCTCTCTTCACCTAGCTCAGGCGTTGATGCAACCTCTGCTATGCAGGCCTTTGGGGACTTTCAGTATCACATCATTTTTATGGACTCAGCAATATATTTAAATGTTTACAGTTATAATTTATCTGGCATCTGAGTGTTTTATGACAGAAAGACATTGCAAAATTAGTATTCTTCTAGAAACAGTATAGGTAATTTTTTTAGATGAACCAGCTAAATAGCTCAGTGGATTAAAGCACCTGAAAGTAGGCACAGGGGCTGGGGGTTCGATCCCCTGGCCTGCTGTGTTGGCCCAGACCCTGGGACATGCTGAGACAGCAATTGAGACTGAACGTGGTGGCACGTGCCTGTAGTTTCAGCTCTTGGGAGGCTGAAAACTGGTGGATCACTACCAGTCCAATCTAATAGTGAGACCCTGAACACCCTGTAGACCCTTGCCTAAAAGAGGACAAAAGAAAAAGAAATAATGATAATAATAATGTTTTAAATGTAAAGAGCCCACATGTTATCTCTTCACAAGGTTTCCTGCTTGATTTCATGTATGATCAGACAAGCTTCTATGGTCTTAATACACCCCTGGAAAACATTCTATTGATTCACCAGAGCTCCTTATGGAAAGCATAAACTTATGCGATTACTGGAAACATTTCTCACTGAACAACAATTGAGTTGTTGTTTCCTGGCTCCTAAATAATAGGCTAAAAGTCCTGATCCTCAAAGTGACTACCTACAAACCAAACATCTTGGAGTGAGTGAAATTAAGTGAGATCGTATAGTCAGCTGCAAATTCAGTATAAGTGATGCCCTTCTGAAGCAGAAAAAGAGAGCCCAAAGCCGGGGTGAGCACAGAGAAAACACCATGTAAGGACACAGCGAGCAGCTAGCCTTCTGTGAGGCAAGGAGACACCTCCATAGAAGCCCATCGTGAGGATCACTTTACACTTAAACTTCTGGACTTCAGAACATGAAATTATAGAAAACAAAGGTTGCTTTACAGTCACTAATTTCAGTGTTTCTCCACTTGTGATACAAGAATAGCATACATGCCAGAGAATTTTCTTCACTTTTAATGATAGTAGACATATAATGACTCTTGCAACACTCTCTGTAAAAAAAAAAAAAAAAAAAAAAAAAAAAAAAAAAAAAAAAAAAAAAAATATATATATATATATATATATATATATATATATATATATATATGAAATGAAAGAAGTCAGTGAAGCAACTGCTAATCATGATGACAACAGTTAAAAATGTGATTTTGTTGTTGTTGTTGTTTTTGGTATAGGGCATTAAACTCAGAACAGGACCTTGTGCCTGCCAGGCAAGTACTTATTCTACTGCGCTATCTCCCTGGTACCAACAATCAAAATATAGTAAATATTCAACAACATAGTATAATGTATAGGACTTATCTTAGCATAATAACTGATATTTCAGAAATATTTCTTTTTTGCCATACCTGGTACTCACTTCATCCATGTCTCAATGTAATTACAAAATTATCCTCATTTACTGGTGAACAAGTTGAAGTCCAGAAACTCCAATTAACCTACAAATGGTCATAAAGTTAATAAATGTCCTAGGATGCAGCACATTCTCTGGAACCACTTGGGAGTCACCCACAGAGGAATGTTATTCATCACTTATTTCAAGACAGAATAAAAATTATACATAAAGTTGGATGGGATCCAAGCTTATATTTGACAGATGACTAAGCAAGGTGCCAAGAAAGTTAAAGAAGTGCTTCCAAAAATAAAAAAAAGAATTGGAATTAGAAGTAAAACCTAGATCAACTTAAAAATAAGTAAAGTTCTTTTCCTCTCCTCTACACTTACAAAAAGGTATATATTTTTAAATGACATTGATTAAAATCACATATGACTCTGTAAAAGCATATAATCCAGTCACAACAAAAGTCAAATGATGAAAATGTGTGTGATTCACCTTATTAGCAATTCTGATATAGGTAAAGTTTACACAATCATAAAGGAACACTTAAAATTATCTTTTCAGGCTTTGAGGGCATTATTCGTACTTGTTTACAGCAGACAGTGTTTACTCCTCCCTGTGTGGAGCTGGAGCTGTGCAAGACACGTCTTACCCCTTGTTTTCATCTTCTTTCCTTCCCTTCCTTAGTCTCCCCTTCCCATATGAGAAAGCTCTGTCTCTCTAGTTCTTGTTATCTGTCTTTAACTTTACTCTTTATTTATATTTTGGGGTTCTCATATAAGAAACCATCAGGTATTTAAACTTGTATGTTTGATTTATCAATTGAACATTTTTATAACTATTCAAGTTTACATTTAACTTTGTTATTGTACAGATGACATTGATGAGATAAGGAGCCCTAAAAACAAATGTAAAAAGAAAGTAAGAATAAGTTATTCTCAATGTGACAGTCAAAATATTGTGAGACCTTCATTATTAAGTGCAGACTATAGAATTCAAGGTTAAGTTTTCAGTTACTAAACATTCAAGAACTTATCACTAGAAGCATCAGATTATAGATTATTAAGGTCATGAGGTGTCTTGAACTTCAGTTTATTTGCTTTTTTGACTTGCTTTCAAAATTATTTCTCATATTCTTTGTCCATGTTACTTCAATCATGAGTCTCAAAAAAATAATTATAGAAAATCATATCTTTAGACTTTCCCCAAAACAAAAGTCATTTGAATCAATCCTACAGAAAATCTCGATGGAATGCTTTCTCCTTTACTCAAAAGGCCACATTTTGAAAGAAAATAAAATACTGTGACAGAATTAAGCTTTGCTTTTTTGGTTGCAGAAAAGCTCTCTAGATTGTTAATGGTTCCCAGACCACAGAAAGTTCACTACATGAAAAAAAGTTTTATGAGACAAATATTAAGTTGGCATCTCCTACACATGGGGCCACTCCCACTGGGAATGCCATGTGGAATCTATCATGCAGCTATCTGAAAACATCAAGCAGAAGAATGTGAATTCATTTATTTTAAATATGTCAAATGAAGTCAAATATTTAAAGTCTGTTGAATCATACCTAATATCCAAACCAGGTATATCCTCTGTACAATGTTCACTGCATAATATAGAAAAAAGGTACAATATTGTTTTACTTAATGGTAATAATAAAATAATGGTCACCAAAATTTGAATTTCAATCGTGTTTCTAAAAAAAAAAATAAACATTTTATAGGAATGCTACATTTCATAAAATATACTATCCATATACATAAAAAGATATCCAATAATAGCAAGCTACTGACAAAAATGCTTTCAGAATAATAGAAAAAAATGTTAGTATAGTATTAGTAAAATGGATTTGGAAAACGTAAATGATATAGACTATTTTTAAACAACATGCTTTTTCATTCAGTAGTATTTTTACTTATGAAAGTGAACAACGATTATTTGAAACAAAAAATGGGCTTTGGCTTTATATTAGTGTATAAATATCTAAATTATTATTTTTATTTTAAGGCAAAACTTAAAAAATACAAATAACAAGGACAAAGACAAAAACAAAAACAAAGCAACACAAAATAAAAATTGTATGGTATTACTAAAAGTTGGCTATGAAAAAGTTTACCTGATGGTATTGTATGGTTAAATCGATCCAAAATTATAAGAGAGTGGATGGCCGGGTGTGGTGGCGCACGCCTGTAATCCTAGCACTCGGGAGGCTGAGGCAGGAGGATCGGTGTAAGTTCGAGACCAGCCTGGGCTACAAAAGTGAGTTCAAGGCCAGCCTGAACTGCATAGAGAGACCCTGTCTCAAAAAGGCAAAAAGAGAGAGAGAAAGAGAGAGAGAGAGAGAGAGAGAGAGAGAGTGGATGGTTCGCTCATCCTATACTAAAACTGAAATATGACCAATAGCTGGTTCATATATGATCATCATTTTAATATGTAAAAATTGACTGAAATATGACCAATAGCTGGTTCATATATGATCGTCATTTTAATATGTAAAAATTGACTTCACCTATTATCAATAGCTAAATGTTTATCTTTTCTAAAATTATATGCCAAAATTTCATTATACCTCGGGTTGCATTACCCTAAAAGGCCTAAAGAGTTATTAGTTTGCATGTTAAAGTCAAGAATGCTAAGATTGACTAACAATTCAGAATTTAATATGTTAATAAGCAATGATATAAGAGCAATGAAAACTAAATCACCCAGTTGTGAAGCACTTTAGTAAGGCATTTTTATTCTTTTTGATTATGCATTCAAAGTAACAACAGGTTCCATGTGAAATAATTTTTTTTGAAGGAATCCAAAAAAACTTCCATGGACAAAATTTAGATTGTGCCTATTGCACTAAGAATTGCTACAAAAACCAATCAGTGTCAATTTCAGAAAACCTTCCCTTACAAAGATAAAATTCTTGTGTAAGCACAAAAGCAGATATTATGAAATTTCCTAATAATTTTTCTTTAAAAGTAAGGAAAATTTTTAAGGAAAATTTTAAAAGTTCTGAACATTGAATTTTTTCAAGAAGTAAAATGTTTTGCATATGATACAAGGTAAAGGAGGATGTATGAACACATACTCTTCTATAATCCTCCATCATTCATTTCAAAATCTATTTTTAAACCAGTTCATAAATAGGATTCACAAACATTAAGAGAGAACTCTCATTTGTGAAAACAGGAAAAAAAGTGGGATTTCTAAACAGAAATATGCAAATTTTATGTATAACTGATGTTGCATGATTAACTATTTAGGTTGATTAAAAGGTCTCTATTAGTGCCTACTGGGCAAGTGCAAGGTCGTGAGTTCGAACCCTGGTCCCACAAAATAAAAATAAAAATAAAAGGTCTCTATTATAAAATAATAATGACACTTAGAAATGGAAAATATGAAAGAATTGTCTGAGAATGAAAAACTATCCATATAATCGTAGATTCTCAAATAGCTCTAATTTTATAAGTCTTGGAGTTCTAAAAATCTCAGTGTTTTGAGAGCAGTAGAATTTTTATGGAAAAGTTACTCAATTTTAAGTTCAGGTACAACTATACTATGCCTAATTCTTTAATTCTTCCTTAAGAAACTAACTTTAACATTATGTCTTGTAATACTTGGAAAACAGCCTAACATATTAGGTCACTAACACCAAGAACCAACAGAAAGCAATCTTAAAAATTAACTCAGTATATATAAGTTAGCTCACTCAATTTCATTAATAGCTCTTTGCCAAGTATTATGTTGTAGCGATTGATTGATTGTGTCAACATCAGATACTTAGAAGCTTAAGTACATTAGCTCAGCAATTCCACGCGGTAGGGTATAGAGGAGCCACCTTGCATGGCTCATCACTTAAAGGACATAAAAGGGAAATGAGGAAGGACAGAGGGTTCCAAGTCTTCAGAAGAGCTCCAGTCTTTGCCTTCAGCTTGGATATCATCTGGTTTCCAAAGTTGACTCGGGCTTCTACGTTGGACCCTTCAGCCCTCTGGTGTATACCCACCAGCCTTCCATCACAGACTCATCAGCCCCCTGATACGGACTTGCATGGAACACTGCAATGAGCTCCAGAGTTTGGTCTTAATCCTTCAGTCTCTAGTGCAGATACCTTCTGCATGCTTCCTCATCAATCTGTGGCTTATCATCGTAAGTCTATCTTATAATTTCTTATACATTTGTGTATCTTGTGTTATATCTGTCCCCCTAGGAAAACGCTGATACATAAGATGTAATTTCTTTCTTACCTTAAAATGTATTGCGATTCACCCCTACGCATTCACATGTATTTGACTGTAAGAACGTTGAGATCAGAAATGACCTTTACTTTGTCATTGTAAATCACTTTTTCATAGCTGGCTTATCTATTATTAACATCCTACATGATAGGCTCACATGTATTTGTACATTATTTGATTTCTGAAGCCTTATGTCCTCTAAGTTGTTCCTTATTTTCCAAATCCATGTTATCACTAATTGTGAACTACAAGTTCATTAGATTTGGGCAAGGGGCTGAAATTGTGGAAAAATTGTTTCATAACCAAGTAATTGTGCAGAAAACTGCCCTCCATGAGTGTTGCCAACTTGCTGGTCAAAAAGTCTGGGTGAGAGTACAGAATGTTACCATCCTGTGGATCATTTTGACTGGGACTGACTGGAGCCTATCTGAAAAACTATTTTGAAAACAATTATAATAAATCATTTCCATTACACTAGCTAATCTGGGAATATTATCTTTCATCATGACTATAATAAAAATTCCCAGAATATCTTTAACAAACATGGGGAGAATTTCCCTGCAGGATTCTAAGCACTACAGAGGCCATGAATTAATCCTGGATACAGCAATCAAGCTGGCAAACACTGGCAACATCCTGCATTTTCTAGTTAGAATTCTTCGTAGGTGAGCAGGTTAATCACCGCCATTTAAAGCCTCACACCTGTGCATCTTTGCAGTGCAGATCAATGACAAATTTAAAAACAAAAGAAAACAAGCTTTACCTCCAGGAAAACACAACCCTGAGAATGATGAGTGACAAGTCCTACCAAGGCAAACGCTTTCTTGTGGCATTCTTATTTTTCCGTTTTTAAAAGCGATTCATGTTTACTGTAGGCAGGCGCACATGTCTTCGCATACTGATAAGCTCTCAGGTGCAGTGTCATTGAACTTGAGAAAGCAAAGCTTGCAAAATGGAGGGAAGCAGTTAAACAAAACTGCTGCAGATTGCAACCACCTGCTCTCCGCCGGCTTCGGTAAGGGCTAGCGGAGGGCTACTGCCAAGCTCCTAGCAAACAGATCGACTACCAGTCTTACTTGCCCAGAATACCAATGAGAGAATTTTTTCTGAAATTAAAACAAATTTCATTATCAACAGAAATCAAAAGAAGAAAATTTGGAATCATAGGCTAGTCTTAGGAGAGGTTTTGGGGGGCTATTTTAACCAGACAATGGTTAAAATTATAGGCTGTGTTAATAAACTTAAGAAAGATAAACTAAACTACTTGAATCACATATTACATATGATGTGAGTTATTGTCACTAGATTGTGAACTGCTGGAAGGTTGAAGTTTTTTTTTTTTGTTTGTTTTTGTTTTTGTTTTGTTTTGTTTTGTTTTGTTTTGTTTTCTGTGCTTTATCCCTGTCTTCCACATTTAGAGGGAGAGATAAAAACTTGCTTATGGGAAAAAATTGGTGAACTACATGAGTTATACACTCAGCTTTTGGAATTGTTTACAGATGTATGTTTTCCCTTTTGTTATACTATGAATATTTTAGTAGCTTTGTGCTCAGCACCCTATGAATAATAAAATATTCCTACCATGTGCCAGATACTTTTACAAACAACACATTATTTAATGTTTATACAAATTTATCACAACAATTCTAATTCCTTACTTTACAAATAAATAAACCAACTGACATTCAAAAGATCAGTCTGATCAACATTCACCCACCTAGTAAATGCTGGGTTTATGTTTTGAACACACTGCTAGTGTTGATAGAATCTAGATCTTGGAATGCCCACGGTGGAAAAGAATGATGTCACAGACAAAAAAGGGTGTAAGTTAGTGCATTTAAAAGATACAAAAGCAAAGAATTAAAAGATACAAAGGCAAGGAAGCAAAGCTCCAGGTAGCTGAGAGGAGGGCCTCCACAATACAGCTGCAAAGCTCTTTGTCCAGGGATTTTCAGGGTTTCAGAATGGAGCTTAGGCCTTGGGGTAAGCAGTAATTTTTCTGCCTTATGGCAGATGCCATAGCTTTCAGGGCCAAGCCTACACAATGTTCATGTGGCACCCATGCAGGGGCCATTGACCAAGAGTCCATGACCCACCTGACCATGTTCTCCTGAGGTCCCTGAAGAGCTCAGGGCAATTGGCAGGGGTTTTCAGAAGGTTCTTGGAGGTGGCAACTCAGCAGCCTCCAACTAGATTTCTAGACTCCATTTTGGTGCTGCTGTCCTTACTGGCTAATAGAAGCCTAACCCCTGCTTTACTAATTCCTGTCTCAACATGACATATTTTCTCAATATATCCCGGTTGTTACCTTTCATCTGTTGAATGTTGTTATCTCTTCAACTAAGGGGAAGTGTCAAGAACTGTATTTACCCACTTGGAATTTTTTTTTCTTGTGCTGTCCCAGGTATCTCCTCTTTCATGATTTATATTCAATTTCACAAGGCAGAAGAAGAGGTGTACACCACCGAAGGAAAAGATGCCCACAGGAAGCACTCAGCAACAATTGAGACAGAGACCCCAGGAGCTGGCCCCGCGGGCTCCCTATAATATAACATGGACCAAACAAAGAAATGAATGACCATGAAGCATCTCCTTTAAGCCAGGATTGAGAATACACACAGTGGAGGAAGAATCAGCGGGGTGCACCACCACTTATAGAAGTTTGAGTTATAGCAGATTTGGTCACTTCCCCAACTTCATAGATGGGGAAGTTATCAAGTTTTCTCAATTTTAAGGATGAAAATAATAAAGTAGAGTTAGACTTTTGTTTTCCAAATTTCACTATAAGAAAAAATAGCTCTAGAAATCATTTCTTAGTGCTAATGAATTTAATTAGAAGAATCTTGGATAATGAAAAGACTTTTCTTGGGTTATACAGATTACTTTAGAATCCATATTATCTTATTTACATAATTCTTTACATCTACAAATGTTATATCATAAAGGCAAAAAGACTAATACACATTGCTGAAGTACTTTTAATCCAGATTTTATTTTGCTGGTTGAAAGTTAACATTTCACATTTTTTTTTTTTTTGGTCTTTTTTGAGACAGGGTCTCACTATGCAATTCAAGCTGGCCTTGAGCTCATTTTTGTAGCCCCAGCTGGTCTGGAACTCACACCAATTGTCCTGCCTCAGAGTGCTGGGATTACAGGCGTGTGCCACCATGCCAGGCTAACATTTCACTTTTGAGAAACTACACACTCATAAAATGAAAATTGCCAGGAAGATGGCTCAGTGGCCTAAGAACTTACCTAGTAAGCATAAGGTACTGAGTTCAATCCCCAGTACCACCAAAAAAAAAAAAAAAAATGGTCAAAGAAATAGCTTAGTAGAATAAGAGCCACCTGGCAAACAAAATGTCCTGAATTCAATCCCCAGTACTACAAAATTAAATAAATTAAATACATAAATACATAAATAAATAGAAAACAGAAATTCAAAATATCTTTTATCATAATTTATCTTGATTAGAGTGTGTGTAAATATCTCATGACTTAGTTTTTAATTATTTGCATAATGTGATTTCTCTGGAGGCACTTTCTGCTCTAAACACTTCAAGTCATTGCGGAGATTATATTGCATCAGAATTACCTGGAGGGGCTGACCATGATAGTTCACACTGACAATCCCAGCACTCCAAGAGACTGAGAACCACAAGTTTGAATTCAGCACAGGCAATTTACTTACTTAGCAAGCCTCGTGTCCCATTCAGGACGAGGCATGCAACTCTACAAAAAGAACCCAGGCTCAGTTCTCAGTAGAAATGAACAAACAAGCAAAAACAATTACACAGAATGCTTACTAAAAGCCCAAATTACTCAGCGTATCTCTAGAGTTTCTGATGCAGCACACATGGAACGAGTGTCAAGGAGTTTTAATTTGAATGAGATTCCTGGTGCAGATGCTGCCATCATTCAGGTTATAGCACACCAAGTGAAGATGTTAGAAGAGTTTTAAGAAATATAATATTAAGATTTCCAGAATAGCCCACAGTGAATGGCCTCTGAAGCTCTTTGTTAGAGGTTGTTTATACAGTACAATGATAATATGGACATTATGTGAGTCAAACTACAATCAACCTATAGGGCAACAAAGTTTAGTTGCTTAGCCAATAATGAATCAATAAGAAATGTACATAGCAAGGACATATAGTGAGCATCATTAATTATTAACTTAATAGAACTTCTAGTGGTGGAAAGCAGAGGCATCCCTGGAAAGGAATGGGATATTGGTCCAGATGATCTGGACCCAAAGCTATGTCTCTGGTTGCTATCAGGAGTCACTGGGCCAGGTGATATCAATTATCATTTAATCTTGAGTTACTGTTCATCACCTGGGAGAGTTGCATCTGACCTCCCCAAGGAACCAAACTGTCTCTGATTGCCTGTTATCTTCTAGCTAACTTAGCTCTATACTAATACAAGAACACTAGCATTAGAATATTAATTGATGTATTAGAGTAAGTAGAATTTCAGCAGCCCAATAATGAGGAAAGTCAGAAGTGTTGTAAATTACTTTGATATTGATCTGTTTGTCAGAATTCTGTCCTATGAATTCTGGAAAATAATGTGGCTATTTGTGCAGTAAGAACTCATAATCCATGATGAATAGTTAGGCAAACTGTGTAGCAAAAGTAAATGACTTTTGAGCAAGTGGAATTTATTAGGCTAAGTATGCATATGTACTTTCAAGTCTATGATATTAATTTCAGTGATGATTGACACTATTTAGTATTTCTTTTTTCTTTTTATTCAGGGTGTGGAGAAGTGGTACTGGAAACTTGAACCCAAGGCCTCATATATGGTAAATAAGTACCGGACCACTCAGTTACTATTTATTTCTAATGTTTAAACATATACTCTAGGGGCCCCGCAGGATGGCTCAGTGGTCTAAAGCGCCTGCTTAGGAAAGCTTAGGTGGCTGCAGGGACCACGATTCTATCCCTGGCACCACATGCTGCACCAGCCCTGCCCTCAGGGCAGGATGAGCTGGCCATAAAAATAAATAAATAAACAAACAAAGAAAAGTTCTGAAACAAGAAAATAAAAGTCTCTTAAAAATAAAGAAATGTACATTTTAATTTTTAATACAAATAGGGATATTATAGCAATTAGAAATGTGACCTTGATAATCTGGCAGGTCCATTCATGAATCCAAATGAAAAATTATTTCAATCAATTTGATCGTCATAAATTGAGTTGAAAATGAAACAAAATACTTTATTAATTTATAATCTCCATATGTTCTATTTGCATTGTGGATCTAGACAATGTATGTTTGGTTTGCTTTTTGATTTTTGAATTACTGGTAGCATTCCTTCTCAGCATTTTAGCACATACTCATCAATTTAAAATTACCATTTCCGAATTGCAAAGTACTTAGCCCCTAGGTTATGAAAATTAGTACAGGCAAAGATGATGGATACGCTGCCTTCTCCTCCCAGCTGAGCTAGCTTGGTAGATCATGAATCTTATCATGTGGAGATACACAGTGGAGGGGTTATAATCATGCCTTATCAGCATGAGTTCCCCTTCTTATAAAATTTGAACAAGAAATAGTAAGATTTGATGGAATTTCATGTCACAGAAAAGGCAAAACAAACAAATGAAAACAAAGTTAAGGTGTTGATTTCAGAGTAAATGAAGTCTCACTATTAAAAACCTATGGTCTACTCTAAAGGTAATAGTCTACCTGCTGTTACACTCCAGTTCAAGTACAGTAATTACAGGCCTGGAAATCTTAGCTCAAGTGAGACTGGTGTTTATCTGTATGTAGGGAAAGCAATAAATTATGCTTTAAAAAGGCCATAAATTAGTGGCTAAAAAGAGATTGAATAATTTTTTTTCCCTCTTTTAGAGCCAAACTCTGTAGGGTGTATGCAGCATAACTGAGGCAGACAACTTTGTCCATATACAAATTGTCTTGTGTTTTCCTTCTAAACTTTGAAACCATTGTTCAACATTTCCCTTCAGGACCAATACATAGAGGTGGCATTTATAAATGTCAGTAGCAAATTGCAAATCATTTGAAAGCTGTATGTAGAGGCTGAACTGTGAATTCAGCATATGTGAAGTTGGCACTGAGATTCTCATGTATACATTTTTTTTTACATGAGAAGAAATAAAACTTGGCTTTTTTGCCACTTGATTCTATAGGAAATAAAATATTACAGGATTCACTTGAAGATAGACACTGATTTCAATGAATGTTCATTATTTCTCCTATTAATAGAAACAACTGGGTATGATACAATTCAAGCAATATAATTACATGCTGGAAGATTTAAAAAGCTTTGTATTTAAATTATAGTTTAGCTACAGAGGAATAGAGAAAACCAGGACTTAGTGAGGTAATTAATCAAATTAAATATGAGAATGCTTTAAATTCCCCATGTTCCTCGGTTCTTGTAGACACAAACAGTCTGGAAAGACTGGGGGAAAATGCTGCCATTATACTTGTAAAACAGAAAAACATTCAATACACTGCATGAACTTTTCAAAACCAACATTAATATTTCCAGATAAATTGATGACATGGATTATATACAAAAATATATAACTTCTCTAAAGGGAGATTTATTTTAAAAGTATGGATTCTTGAATTATTTTCTCAAATTATTTAACCAGATAATTGATCATCTAAGAGGGAAAGGGGGTAAGTTTAGTTTCCCTTTAAGAGTTCTGTGCAGGGGTTGGGGAGATAGCTCCATGGCCCAAGTGCCTGCTTGGCAAGTGCAAGGTCATGAGTTTGAACCATAGTCCCACAAAAAAAAAAAAAAAAAAAAAAAAAAAAAAAAAAAAAAAAAAAAAAAAAAAAAAAAAAAAAAAAAAAAAAAAAAAAAAAAAAAAAAAAAGAGTTCTGTGCATCCACCAAATAATATGTGTACAAAGCTTTCTAAGTTTATCATAATGGGGCTGGGGGGCGGTGATAGCTCCGTGGCACAAGTGCCTGCCTGGCAAATTCAAGCTCATGAGTAGTTAGAACCCTGGTCCCGCAAAAAAAGAAAAAGAGAGAAAGAAAGAAAGAAAGAAAGAGAGAGAGAGAGAGAGAAAGAAAGAAAGAAAGAAAGAAAGAAAGAAAGAAAGAAAGGAAGGAAGGAAGGAAGAAAGAAAGAAAGAAAGAAAGAAAGAAAGAAAGAAAGAAAGAAAGAAAGAAAGAAAGAAAGAAAGAAAGAAAATTATAAACCAAGTTTATTATAATTCCTTTATTCCCTTGTGATCAGCAAAATAGCTTCTCTCAAGTTCTTGAATCCAAATTCATCAAAAATAAAGTGCTGTCTGGCAGTTGCTCACAAAGTGCAACTTGCTAAGTGACCAAAGGTCACACTCCAGAGGACCAGCCTCCCATTAGGGGAGCTAACGTGCAGAGCCCACTGAAGGTCAAAGCCTGACCAGAAAGATAATTCAGATGATGTTACTTAATGAGTTTTACAAACACAATCTTTGACATTTTAAAGTAGTTATTTAGGAAAAAAAAAAAACTTACACCTTTATAATACATAGGATATCAATAAGTAATACAATGTGGTGCACTCGAGGGAATAATTATAAATTAAAATCTAAGTCAGGTTTTTACAGAGAATATTGAGACAATGATCAGCGTATTTCGTTGATGAAATGCATGCCTATTTTATAAAAACAGTATAAAGTGCACCTTAAATGATCTATGATACCACTTATAGGTTCTGGAATTTAAGGAGAAAAATTATAGTTATTTAAGGAACAAGAGGTGGTGACAAGAAATTCTCAGGAGATTAATCTGACACCTTATCAAACACTGTTGGACTTGAGTGTGAAGCCTAGAAAACAAACTATTGACATACTTTTCTTAAAATCTAGTGAAGGATGAGAAGGATCATGGAAATGAAAAGAATGAACTGATGGAAGAAATGTAATTATAGATGTCTGCACATCATTTATTAATGACTATATTTTAATTTGGCATTCAGACATACAGAATGTGAACCATTCATTAGGAAAGATGTTCTGATTTAGACAGAACAAGTAGAAAGAGATGAAATGTATGTTACTATACAAGTGAGTTTTCACAGTGGTGTCCCAAATTTTCTGGTCAAGGAGATTATGGGACCTCAGAGAAAAGGGATAAATGGAGTATAGTGTGTCTAAGGAGAGTCATCCAGAGAAAAAATATTCCTTCAGGCTTGCACAGAAAGAAAACTGGTCAAGCAATGGCCATGACTCATCCACATGGCTGACACTGACAACAGTTCTACAAAACACTGTACATGGTTCCACACTTTAATTCTGAGGGGATTTGATCTTGGAAGATACAAAAGATGAATTTGTTATACAGGTCTTTCTTTAACTTGCCATTAATCACCCAGCAGAAAAGCTTAATTATGAGGCATAAAATGCAGAGCTAGTATGATGATCTGTAAGAGGCTTAAATCAACAGCCTTCAACATTGCCAGTTTTACTAGTAACCCAATGCAAATAACGAATATTTGACTATGTATACAACTACTTCCTCTCAGTTTAAAGAGAATTGTTTTTTCTTTCCTTACCAATATCGATCAAAAAATTTATCATGCCTATATCCCGTGCTCTGTATAACTATTATGAGGACAACAATATGCAGTGTGTCAATTATTGCAAGTGTACTACTAACGTGTTTTGAAACTATCATATTATTATTTCTTATTAAAAGTAATAAATAAAATTTTAAAAATCTGAAAAACATAGGAAAATAAAAAACAAGACCGAGTCAAAGAAAAAAATAAATAAAATTCTCCCCTCCAAAAACAAAAGAAAAAAAAGAGGCAAGTGAGTTCTCAGATAAAGCACATGGAAGATTTCTTATCTCAACAGATAGCTTTTGAAAAATCTTGGGCAAGTTATCATGTTTACAAGATTATACACAGTATAATCACTTAAACTTACACAGTGTAAATAAATATATGGTGAGACTTAAATCCTAAATATTTATTACTTTAAGAGATATACTGCCATTGATCAAACACAATTGTCCCCACATTCTTGCTCAATTTCGGAACAGTTCTGGAAGTCCTCCTTCATGAATGTCTTTACTAGTTATAACAGAAGATACAGTGAATGTTTCTGGCAAGCACTACCCAATGCAAAGGCAAGTGCATGAAAATATTATAATGCACCATCATTCACTTTATTCACTGCACCTTGCTCCATGTAGTTTCTTGCTCTTCTACAAAGTGCAAATGTTTGTATAAATCCAGGTTAGTAAATTAGCCAGGAAAGCAATGAAACATAAAACAGTGACTCAGAACTGCTTCAGAACATCACAAGAACGATAGGGTAATTGTTTTTCTTCATCTTTTTTTCCAGAACCAGGGATCAAGCTCAGGACCTTGCACTAGCCAGGCAGGCACCTGTGCCCCTGAAATTTCCCCTGTCTATGATAGGGTAATTGTATTCAAGTCAATGGATAGTTTGCTGGGAGGATAATGATAGTTCTAATATCATAAACTTTTAAACCTCAAATATTCAATGTAGCTTTTTAAAAAATTATATTATGTATAATGTGGAATAGTTCCAGTACTTGTCTGTCAGATTTATATAGATTAAGAAAATTTGTGTATAGCAGTTGATGAATAACATCTTGATAGGTGTTAGTAATGGTTGTTATGGTAGTAGTTATGTTTGGAAATCAAGTGTAAAATCCATAAATGGACAAATCTGAGTGGGACTTAAGCATATCTCTCAAAGTCTCAGATATATTTTATGAACACTGTGTATATTTAGAGGCAAAATAGAAGTAAGTATATTACCATAAGTGCATAAAATTCCAAAATTCATATTTATTTCACCAAATTTACATCTGTGATCTAAAGGAGAGAGACAGTGCACTCAGAAAGAAACCCCACATTCTGCATGTAACCTTTTGTCAGAGCATAGATATAACTATATATGCAGGTGATAATTCTCCCTCTGGGAAACAATGACAGCTCTTCTGCTGTAAAACTTTTCTCTTACACCTTCAAGACATCACGATAAAGTTAGTGCCACCATTACTCCTTGCTGTTATGATGAATGTCTTATTCTTGGATCCAAAACTAAGAACAACATATGGAGACAAATCCAGATCGTAAGAAAATATTCTACTATCTATTCAATTTTAATTCTGTTGATGCAGAGAGAAAATAAAAGAGAGAGAGAGAGAGAGAGAGAGAGACATGGAGAGAATAAAAATACAATAGAGATAAAAGCATTTTGTGTTGCTCAAAGTAAATAAGACTATTCAAAAGTCTCTTGGTTAATGCTCTAGAATTACACAAATTCTTTGTTAGGCATATTGTTTCATAAAAATGCAATAAAGTTTTATGGAGGCATAAAAGTTTGAATTACTTTGGAAAGCACAAAATCATCTTATACTTCTAATACAGTTACTGAAAATGCAAATGATGGCACAAAATCACCATCAATGGATATACCCCTGTGTTTCTTTTCTAGAGAATTTCCTAGACTCATTAGTGGTGAGTCAGGCATCTAGCCCATAACAGACAATAAATAAGTGCTATCTATTAATGTACAAGTTGCTCAAAACTTTAAAATGATGCAAGTATGTGTATACAAACTACTTTGAAAAGATAAACATCTTTATCTTTATCCAGTTTACTACAGAATGTTATCCAGACAACAATACTGACAGTGCAGAACCACAGCAACACATGTCAATCAGAAACTAAGGTTGAACATTGTAGGACTTGCCTGGACATTAAAGCCAAAGAATGGACCCAGAAAAATCTGATGTTATTGATAAGTGAATCTTTAGATTAATAGGTGATTCTTTCTTATTCTGAGCTCCCACAGAGAATGAGTACTAGTAATCATGTGACTGAAGTTTGGGGAAATGGGGTCCAACTATGTTTCTTAAATTGTCCAATTGCATTCTGGCAACCTTCAGTATAAAAGGGCCTCAAGTACCTCATGCAAAGCAATTGTGGAATAAAGAATGCTAGAAAGACCCTGTGTTGATGCTGTATGAAAGGGTATTTGGCCACCGTATGCAGAGCACACCTGGATGGCCCTTACTGAAGCTAGTATAATGAGATTTATGAAAGTCACTGTTCTATTGTAGGGGGTGGGTTATAGTGCAGAACGATAGGGTATGCCATACTACATTATAAATATTTTCTTGGCTTCATTTAATCAGTTTATTGTAACAATATCAATATTGCCGTGAAACTTGATAAAAAGAAATTTCATGAACAAACCCGGTAACTTGGTTAGAAAAAAGAAATTTTAACAGATAGTATTGGTTGAAAAGAACTCAAAAACCAATTGAAGTTAATTTAAGTGGTAATGTACAATTTACTAGTTCACAAAATAATTGGCTGAAAGGAAATGAAAAAACAATTAAAATTAACTTAAATTATAATGTAGGAATTTATTAGTTCACAAAATAATAGGTGCAGAAGTGAGGAAATTCCTGTTGTTGTTTTGCCAGAATATTCTTCTGGCAAATGATTCTCTTAACTCTCAACTCCTTCTGTTGACCTCACCTTCATAATGAAAGTGGTTAGGAGCCACTTCAGGAATCACATCAAGGAGTTGCCAAAGCATAAAGGAATGATCTCTTTCAAAGTCTTCTTATGAATGGGAAACCACGTAACAATAAGTCTCTACACTTTCCTGAGATTTTTCCTTAGTTCTCATTGGCCACATGTGAATCAATGATTTACATATCTTCCCTTATACAAATCACGGATGAAAAGAATGAAATATGATGATTGGATTTGACTAAAACACAATGTATCATGAACTTGGAATAGGATGCCAATTGCTAAAGTCTGGATAAGAGAAAGTAGAATTCTGTTCTCACAGAAGAAAGAGCCACTGAGTAGAAAACCAACAGTGTTTGACACCTAATGTCCTAAAAAGTCAGTAATCTGTATCACAAGCACCTCATGATAAGATAGTGGACTTCACTGGAAAGCATAGTTTTCCCATGACTAGGTTTTTTTTTTTTTTTTTTTTTTTCAGAACTGGGGATCAAACTCAGGACATTGCATTTGCCAGGCAGGCACTTGTGGCCCTGAGTTATCTCGCCAGCCCCTCCCATAGCTAGTTTTGATGGCTCCAGGAGCTCCATACTTGACATATATGTATTCACAATCTTTCTAACAATTCTTCACTTCTCAGTAAATATCGTTCAGAATATTCCACTAGCAATAATTAGCCTCTGCTTCTTTTTTGTTTTTTATTCTGAGACGGTCTCATTAATTTGCTAAATTGTCCAGATGGGCTCAGAGTTGGAGCCCTTCTGTCTCGGTCTTGCTGAGTGCTGGGATTATCCAGGTGCGCCACCATGGCTGCTGGTTCCCTCCTTTCAAACATATATAGTCTCCCTTTAGTTTTCTTGAACACTATTCATTGTAAATGAATAGTGTTTTTCCTTATCTTTGTCAAAATATTTTAAAGAGACTACAATAATTGATAAAGATACTAGAAACAGTATACATTTGGAAGACCAAGATGAGAGGTATTCAATCATGGGTTTTGTATTACATGTTGCTGTCCTTGATGCAGTAATCAGCATACAGTTAATCAAGGTGAAACTTAATTTAAACATTAACTGCTATTTTCAAAAAACGAATGGAAAGTATTATTGTAATCATTTCAGCCATCCTGTGTATATACTTATATGTTTCACCCATTTCTTTTATCCTGTCTTTTCTCCTTTCTCTCACCTTTGTTGTTTAATTCTTAAGTTTAGTTTCTTTCTGTTTTACTATATCTATCATACCTTTCAGGTTTTACTTATTCTTTCAATCTTACACTAGGGAAACAATATGATATTTATACATGTTGGTCAAAAAAATTAAGATTTCTTGAAAGTAAGCATTAATACTCAATAATTTGTCCAGTCTTACATAGCTGTCTATTGATCAGAGTACCAGATTTGATGATAAAAATAGATAATATAACACTGTTAATTAGCTATTCTTGTTTTGAAAATCTGTAAGTTATGTATTGTCGTATGCTACCCTATTTCTGTCTTATTTTTCAAATTGTTTTTGCTTCTGCTTTTGCTAATCAAAATAAAATTAAATTAAATTAGAAAAAAATAACATTGTTAACAAGCAGTGGAAATTTTTCTATTTAGTCAAAGATAGACTTTTACAGATATGTAATTCAAACATTGGTTTCTACCCGAATATTTCACAGATAATATAATAGCAAATGGAATGGAAATCTTAAGGGAATTAGACATCATCTCTGATGAGAACTTAGTAGTGGCTAAACATCAGATTTTAAATTGAGTTTTGTCTGAAATTGAGTTTTGTCTGAAAGTGAAGTAGACATAGAAACAATGTAGTGTTTTAAAGTTGCTAAGTAAAGATTGGGTTTTTTCCCTACACTTTTTCTCAGTGACCAATCCTCCTTTCTATGTACCCTTATATTTGCCATAAATCCTAAATATAGGCTATGAAATAGAAAATAGTGAATGATCTTGAAATAAATATTTTATTAAAATTAGAAGGAAATGTATGTCAATCCTACTAATATAGATAATACGAATTAATATTTGTAAGGTCATTATTGGCAGATCCACATCTTTTTGCATATGTACTAAAAGTGTTCTGATACTTTTACTTTTTAAAAAATTTCAGCCTTATTACAAAACTACTAAATAGTAAAATAAAACTAGTGTGATCATTTTAAATGGCACAATAGCATATCAATAGGATTTGCACTAAGTAGTTCATTAGAAGAAAATATTAAACTGAATAAAATCAGTATTGACTAACAAAATACGATTTGGGGAATCACAAGAACTTAGAAACAAATGAAGGTAGGAGAAACAAAGCAACAGAGACAAGGATAGAAAGCAGGACAAAGAAAGAAAGAAATATAGTTGTTTAATTCAATGGTGAAGTGCTTTAGCCCACAAAACTTGGTAATACTCATCTTCATTAAATTAATATGCACAGGACTTGGGTATAGCTCAGTGGTACAGTGCCTGAAGGGCAAGCCAAAGGTCCTGAGTTCCTGGCACCAATATATGTGCACTTTTTTGTTTTGGAGAGCAAAATATTTTGCAGAGCTTGGAATAAATGAAAGATCCCAACATAAGGGTTTTTACTAATACTACAGAGAATATAAATGGCTTCTTATGAAATTATCTATTCCAATTATATTTCTTATTATTCAGCAAAAGTTTTAAATTACAAATGACTGACTTAATATTCATACTAAAAATCACAAAGAGGTGAGATTTTTGCGTGTGCCAGTTCCATGACTTTTATCAAATTAAATTATAAAGTAAGCAACTATTTACAAAGAATAAAACTTCTGAGAATACAGAATACTAACACAGAGTGAAAGCTCAATATTCACCATGTCATGAATTATTCATTGCTTAGCCCTTTCATCCTGCTTAGTTATGCATTCTTTTAGTGGTTGCAGTTGTCAGTACTTATGCATCGAATATCACAGCAGATTGTTTTACTATGAAATTTCCTAATTGCCAAGGGGCTCAATATTGAGAGGACAAAAAGAAAAGCTTATAAAGAAGGTTGATGAATAGAATAAATTTTCATGTGAACACTGTCATTGAAAAAGTGAGATTCAAACTTATTTTTATGTATTTTTTGAAGTAATCTGTAGTACTACTGCTGAATACAACTTTAAGGTTGTAAGGTTAATTTTCTTTTAATAGAAATGACTCAGTAGAGAACAAATAAATAGCAACAGCAAAAAAGCACACAGGGTCTTCCTTTGTTGGAAAGTGGCCATCTGTGAAAATATCTCATCCTCTACAGGGTCAGGACGATGTCTGGAATGTTGCTATTGAATCAATCACCAGGGCAAAATAAGAACTTTGACCTTCCTTTATTACATTGATTATTTTTCTGAAAGCATTTGCTCTCCAATTTGTGCAGTCAAAAGAAAAGAGACTGGGACACAATGGTTGGTTTGTTGTCACAAAACTATTTTTATTATTTTACCTGAGGATGAATAGAAATATGAAGCCAGCTAAATTCTGGTTGCTCCTTAGATAATCCCTTCCTTAAAATCACCAACCATGACCTGTACAAAATACCTAAAGCACCCTTAAAGGAATAGAGAAAACCTCTGCCTAGAGAAGAAAGGGATTACGTGTACAAATCAAATAGGGAATAAAAGAACAAACCAGGTACCACGTAAATCTGAATGATTTTCAATTAACATGAGGGTATTCAGTGTATGCTAAGTGACTTAAGAATAAAGCAAGCCTTATAATTTATTTCCTCATGGACAGAAATTATATTTTCTGATAAGACGTGTAGTTTTCCAACCAGACAAGACTCACTTGGATAACCATGGAGTTATTGTATTCGCTCCCAAACACAACACAAACATCTGTACATTTCACCTAATGAATGAGTCAGGGTACACAGGGTAGACAGTCCTCTTTCCATGCCATTTATTGCACTCATGGCACTGTAGGGCACACAGTGTATGACAGGCAGTCAGGTAAATAGAGATTAGTGTGCTAGTTGAAGAATAATTCAAATGAAGTGAACCTGAAATCTTAAAAGTCAAACTAGCTCCATATTTCCTGTTCTCATTCATCATTCTCATTCAGGTAAGAGAAAACAACCTCTACTTCCAGTATTCTTATTGAAAACCATAAATTGATTTGTTTTTAAAAATAATATGAACCATAGCTTTCTGTATTGTATATAGTTGCCATATTATCATAATAATTCCTATCTCCTGTAGAAATTGTCATGAGATATTCAAAATATTTTGCATACTCACAGTACTATAGCTAGCTGAAGTTGGACTTACATTATTTTATTGGGCCAGTGAAATGGCTTTTAGAACTCCGAAATTTCATGAAGCTATATGGATCTAGCCAAAGGCAGTGCAAGTGTTCTTCAAAGGAGTTGCAGAGAAAAATTATAGTGGCCTGTATAGTTCAAGAATCTACTTTCGTAGGAGGAGAAAAGGGGAATTATTCGACATTTTCTACAGCTAACTCACAGGCCTAAACATTCAGAAGTGAATAGGTGGAAGAACAGATTCTGTATCTTTTCCACTGGGTTGTGGTACATACAGTCTTCTAATATTCAGTATGCGTGCTTTGAATATTAAATTGTGAAACTTTCTCTACAAAAAAACAAACTACTAAAGTTGGAAAGGTCCTGTCTGAGCAGACAAGAGGTTACAATGGTCAGCTTTACATCAACAGGCCTGTATGCCCTGTTGAGGCAGGAGGAACATAGCAGGCATCGCAGTACAGATTACCCACAACAATCAGTGATTGATTCCACTTATAAGAAAGCTGTGTCCTGCAGATAGGTGATAGATGTATCAAGAATTAGAAAGGTTGGCATGTTGAAGTATAGAGTACAATACCATTGGTTTAAAATGATGTTATTATTTGTCTCATATACTGTTATTATGGATTCCTAATTGTATGTATTTACATTTTGCTAATAATGAACTTTAACCAGAGTAGAAACACTCTATTACTGTGTTATAAATTGAATAAACTTATTTTCATCCTGAAATCACACTTTCTACAGCATATTTTGCAATCAGTATTTCACACAATGGTGCTATAATTAGAGCTCAAGTGGGCAAATGGAAAATCTTGTGCAGAGGGACCCAAAGGTAAATTTTAAGTGCTCCGATGTTAAGTCACAAGCCTAGAATCTCTTAAATGCAGCAAAACGTTTAAGATATCATTCCATTTATTTTAGTAATGGAAATCATGAAGCAGGAGTCTTAAAGTATGTTCAAATTAAAAGATTTTTTGGATGCAAGAGAATAGATAAAAAAGATTAGTGTAAGACTCTGAGTCCAGGACCCCGGATGTCTATCGAGGAGGGATAGGTAATGATCCAAAACACACTGCAGCCTCAGAGCAATAGCACAGCTACTGTTGCTGATCTGGTCTCTAAAATTTGGAATCCATGATGGAAATCCAGGTACTGCCAAATCTGACCAATCAGAGAGGTGGGTTAAAAAGCAAGCTGTAAGAATTATTGAAAACTGGACTATAACAGAATAATTGAAATAAACGTGCAGGTGTTTGCAGTGGTCTGTGCCTGCTGCTCAAAAGACTGAAGTGTGAGGATCACTGGAGCCCAGTAGTGTGAGACTGGTGAGAGCAACACAGAGAGACCCTATGTCAAAAATACACAAGCCTGGGCATGTAGCTTAAGGAAAGAAAGGAGGGAATCAGGGAGAACAGGAGACAGGTGGAGGAAAGAAGGAGGGAGAGAAGGAAGGAAGAAAAAGTCAAGGAGAATGCATATCTGGAACTAAATCTTGAGATAGTCCCACTGGCCAGAGATAGAATGTGACACAGCAGACAGCAGCACAGGGGCATGACACTTAGGAGCAGGCTCTTCTTGCATTGCACCTCCACTCCTGTGAACCTGCTTACAGAGTTGGGCTATGTGTCCCAGTCTTTTGGGACAAGTTTGAATTGGCTAGACTCTGTGCAAATAGATATAAAAGAAAGTGATTTTTGAAAGTCTAATCCATCTTCATGAGCAATCTTAAAGGGGTCACTCAGTGAGGAATCTGTGACTCCTGAAAGAATTATCTATTTGGTTTTTAGAATATTTGATTATTTTTCTATAGTTCCAAAGAAAATAATAAAGACAGTAAAGGATAAAAAACTATAAAGCATTCTTCGATTGGACTCCATCTAGCCCCAAAACATGGATGGAGTGCAGTAGACTGGAATGAAGCAGCCTCACCTTCCATTACAAGTAACGCCTTTTCTACCCAAAGAACAAGAATCTGAAAAGCTCACTAATATAATCTAAATAACTATTAAAGATTTTCGCTATTTAAGCTTAGAACCTAAAATGTGAACAAAGTAAATGATAAAAGAATCTTGACAAAAAATTTTCAAAATTATGCACAAATAGCACGAACACTTCCCAGATATACTTTCTTTTAAAATATTGGCTAAGTGGGGCTGTCCCACAGGGTCTGTGGGAAAATGCTGTTAGCACACCTCACAGATACCAAAATCTAGGGATGCTCAAGGTTTGTAATGCATAACTTCACCACATGTATAAGTAGTCTGTAGATTCCCATGCTTATCACTTTGGAAATGGAAAGCAGGTTGCTACATGGAATTATTACGGAATAATGACAATAAGAAAGTCTCTCCATGTTTATATGCAATTTAAAAAAATATTTATTACTCATAATTAATTGAAATATCAGACCAGAAAGCCACAGTTATACAAGGAAGACTGAATATTCATTTTGTTCAAAAATATTTGAATGTCTTGATGTGTACTGTGCACTACATGGTTTTCTATTTTACCTATCAGGGAAATATCGATGTTTAAGACAGTATTATTATTCCCTCTTAGAAGTTAATTCTAGCAAGATAAAGAAAGAAAAATAAGTCAAAATATAACTAGTGTAGATTTTAAAGCGATTACCATGATTAATTATATAGAATAGAGCAATGAGGCATGAAAATGTAGGGAATACACGGGTTGTACGCGATATCGGGGTGAGTCAGGTTAGATATCGCTGTAAAGGCGAAATTTGAGAAGAGCTGGAATGATGTCAGTAGGTGAGCTAGAGAGATGCGGCAGTTGGGTAGTGGGGAGTATCTCGGAAAAAAGAGAGAAACTGAGCTAAACCTCTAAGGTAGACTCATCATTTGTGTGAAGAATACAACAGCCAGCAGGTTTGAGTGTGCTGAACAAGTACTAGAAGCAAAAGGAAAGAAGATACAGGAATGCAGAGCCCGTGGGGAGAGGTCACGGGGAGCCCAGAACACCACAGTAAGAAAGAGAAGACATAATGTACTCCAGTAGAGAGAAAGTTGCTAGAGTATGTTTCATTCATATGTATTTGCAACACCTGATATTAATATTCATCTGGGGGAGTTGGTATGCATATACATCACATCCTGACTGTACATAATGCTCTCATCTCCTTATCCTATTCTCTCTTTCCTTCTGCAGATCTGATTCCCCGCTTTCAAAACATCTACCTTCATCTTTCCCACCATCCTTTCCTTAATTTATTTTTTAAAATTATTTTTGTCTTGGTTTTGTCATACAGGATAAACCAGGGGTTGCATGAAAATGATGTGATCCAGTTCATGTTCTAAAAGGACCTATTCTTCTACAGACTCTTATTCTGTTGCCTGTCTCAAGGATAATTAGAAAGAATAGTGGGAATGAATTACTATTAAAAGAGTAATGTTCAAAGTAGTAAAATAAGGGGCGGGGAAATAGCTCCGTGGCACAAGTGCCTGCCTAGCAAGTGCGAGGTCATAAGTTTGAAATCTGGTCCTGCCAAAAACAATCAAAGTAGTAAAATAAGATAATTTGAAAATGAGATGAGAAATATACAAAAACAGATAAAAAGACAAATACCTGAACTATACATTTTATGGAAAACAGTTTTAAGGTATTCAATATCTACCAAAATACAATAATAAATACCTAGTTTATATTGTAATGCAATATTACTTTAAATATTCAAATGATTACAGACTACCACTATATTTTAGTAGATTATAGTAATAATTAACGATAGGTCACTATAAGTTAAAATTTTATAGGCCATACTTTCCTCATGTCCTCTTTGAAAATCATTAGGCATAACTGTTATCATTTAGATTTTTAACAGAAACATACTGAAATAGAAAGTTTTTCAACCTGAAAGGGTAAATTTTAGTTTTAGTAAAGTTTCATTTTTAGGAAGTCAATAATACAATGTAAATGAGATGGTTCATTTTATACTATGCCTTGAATATATCTCTTTTACTTGAAGCTTCAACTAAAACTGACATGAGTTGACAGTTTTATCTGTCTGTCTGTAAAAATATTAAATGGAAGCATTTTTCCACATTCAAAGTGTAGAGAAACAAAGGAGTGGCACAGAATGAGGGGTCCTGAGTATCCGGCACGATACATCTCCACTCATCAACCTCCTGGAGCTTCTGAAGGGCAAATCAACCTGACATACAAAGAACATCAACAATTCTACTTTCCTAAAGTCTCAAAATACAATTCCATAAGAACGAGGTACCTTTAAATATTCTGTCCATAAATAAATCACCTAGTATAACAATGCCAACATCTATGGTAACCCAGTCATGTATCAGCAAATGCCACAGGACACTTAGAAGAGCCATTCCATTTTGTGTCTTTTTATTCTTTCTTTTAGAAGCTGTTATTTTTTGGAAGCTTGGTGACAAACCAGATTTTAAGTGGTTATGTTTAGTCATTTTAGCTATTGGTGTGCTTATTCCCTCAAAATCCAAAAAATGACTGAAAGGATTATTTTTTAGAGCTTTCAAAAAAGAAGACCTTATCTTTAAAGTGAAGTGCAGAAATGTTGAGTTCTTAAGAAAAATGGTTATGAGCTCCCAAAGGACTGGAAATATAGGATTATGAATACACTGGGAATATACACATTTTTATCCTGTCTGACACTGTGAATATTAAATTTAACACCCAATTTTTATTTCCAGGACAGGTATGTGCCATTTAGATATATGTTTAGCAATCAACTCATGGACTGGGGAGGTAGCTCAGCAGTCTAAGTGCCTGCTTGGCAAGCTCAAAGAGCTGGGTTCAATTCCCAATACCACGTTCTATACTTATCACCTGAAACTTGGCACGGTGGCGCATACATGTAATACCAACGCTGAGGAGGCTGAGACAAATAAAAGCTTTTTAAAAAAGAAAGAAAGACATCAATTCATATGAACTTTACTGGTAAAATTCAGCTTAAAATAAAAATATAATCCAAAGAAGTGTTAGAGGCTAAATAAATAATATTTTTTCTGAATAGTGATATGTATTACTTAAACATTTAATAGATTCATACAAATACATATTTACATTCTAAAGGTATACTAAAATTTGCTTTTGGAAACTAATTTCATTTAATTTCAAGGGCATTCTTGATATGCATACTACCAAGACAATAAAATGAATTGCCAAACCATAGCTATCTCATTTACATTTACAGATTTTCTTCTTATTCAAAGGGAGACTAATAAATACTGACAGATAAAGGGACCCATCTCTATGTCTCATTATGTCTTCCATCTACACACATTCAATTGCTTAAAATTTTCAGTGTGGTCTTCTTACACATATGGGTTCTCATTCAACAGAATCTGTATTTCTGTTGTGATTTGTAACTTGTCCTGTAATAAGAAATAGCACTTTGTTTTGCAGATAATTTCCATGTCTCTCGTAACAGAGACACCATCAATTTTACATGTGCTTAGGAAGAATTGGTCTAATGAAGTGCATTCCTTTATAGAGAAACTTACTATGTTCTCTCAATACCTAATTCTGTCTCTAGTATGGTCTAATTTCTAGCAATATTCTGAAACGAATTATGCTATGCTGGATTGATCCTACAAATAGACAAGTGAAATGAAAATTATGTGAAGAAAGGAAAGCCTTCATGTATTCAGATATCACACCATTATTACAATATGCTAGTGAAACTCAAAGTTTAACTTAGCTATCTTAAAAAAACCTTCTCTCAAGAGTGCCTATTAAAATCAAATACATCTAACAGTGTAAGGGACATAAATTCATAATAATTTTATCTCGAATCCAGAAAAAGTACTGAAATAGAACAGAACAACTACATCATGGCAGCACTGAAGAATAATACATGGGAAATTATTTTTACCTTCATACAGACTTGAGGAGAAAGTGCTACTGAGAAAGACAGTGCTAAGTGAATGAGGGCAACTTCTCTCCTTTCAGCTGGGTCATCTAAAAGAAGCTTAGTCCGAATTTAGCAATGATTTTGGCACAATTTATATGATTCTGGTAAATTGTCTGCTACTAAGAAATTTTGAAATCACCACTGTATGAGTTAAGACACTACCAAAAACTGATTGATTCCTTTGCTCATCCATCCAAGTATTCAAACGTTGATATGAAGGGTGTGCCAGACATTCTGCACCATTTTGAAAGATATAGAAATAAATAAGACAAGGTCTTCTTTCTCAAGAAATGTACACTCCAGTGAGAGAGATAAATACATAAAACAGTTAGAAGAACACAGAAGGCAATTGAGAGAGACGGAAAACCTCACTATACTGCATGCTATGGAAAGAAAATGTCTGACTAGAAAAACTAAGAAAGTTCTTCAAAGAGAAAATAATTTTCAGTGAGTTAGGAAGACAGACATTTCTTAGTAGGGAATGCTAGAGACAACGTGTTTCACTACACATAGAATGAAGAGCTGAGTGACTTCCGGCAGAAAGCTGTCTGGGCTAATGTGTGTTCTGAAATCTACTCCGGATCAGCTATATATTCTTCTCTTGGCCATATCAAGTTATTTGAGCCTTGATTTCTTTATCTGCAAAGCATGTGTATTAGACTGATTTCTTTTCACACTTTTTATTTCTATAACTGTATTAAGGAATGGAGCATATATGTGGTCTCCAAGTTCCTGCTGGGGGAACTTAACTACTCTTAATACTATTTAATTTTCACTGGTTATGGTAGCTATTTTATCAAGCTTCATTCTACTACCACTGTCCTACCTCACTGTGGAGCCAGGAAGTTTGTGCTGAATTTACTTTGTTCTCAGATTCAAGGAAGCACCTGATTCTCACCATGCTGTATGTAATAAAGATTGTTTCCCATTGTTCCATCTAACTCACTCCTAAAACGTGACCAGGCACCACTGTGCTTTTGAAAATAGTCCAAACTGAGCATCTGTAGGCAATCTAGTAAGCAAAAACTAGGACAGTTGAGGACAGTGTTCCATTTGCTCACAGTGTATATGAGAAAAAAAATACAAATTGGCAGCTGTCATATGACTATAAGGATAGAATTTTTTTTTTTTTTTTTGGTCCTTGGAATCAAATTCTAGATTTTGCACCTGCCAGGAGGTGCTGTACCACTCTGAACTATATCCCCAGCCAAGATGGGATCTTAAGGTCAAACATGCCAGACAAAAGACAGAAACACAAAAGCATCAAGATAAATGCAGTAATCTCTGTCCACAATTTGAACAAAATCCAACTTTTCCTTGAGATTTTCCTTTGTAAGCCACAAAAGTCTCCTTGACTTTTTTTTTTTTTTTTTTTTTTTCTGTACCAGGGATTGAACTCAGGTCCTTGTACTTGCTGGGCATGCACTTATTCTACTGAGCTTTCTCTCCAACCCCTTTTTTCTTATGTTTTTGGTCATTGTTTTCTTATCTACAATCCTTGTCCCCAACTACTAAAACATTTCAAACCCTTTACTTTATAAAAGTGTTTCCCTAAAACACTTCTCAAAGTAAGGAAGCCACAAAACCATAAACTAAAAACAAAATACATTCTCAAGATAGAGAGCTTACAAAAATGTATTTGACAAAATTCCTAGTGAAGAGGCTGTGACTCTCTCTGATATAGAAAACAATGTTAACTTTATATTAAGAGTTTTAACAAGAAAATAGGCTTTGAAAGGATAAAAAAAGGAAAATACTTTTTTTTTTTCTTTACTGGAGACTTTCAATCACTATTATATAATTTTAGTCCAGGATATCTTGGATGTGATCCTCTCTTTTCTTTAAATTTTAACTCCAGTTTTTCTTTCAGGGATTGCAAGTATTTTCAAGATCAAAAATAATAAACAAAAACATATACAGTATAAAGATACAATGTAAAATGGTCCAGAAGACCCTCTGAGGTCCCACCCTTGTTGGCTTCCCTACCTTCTGGCCACCCAGAGCTGTTCAACCCTGAGAAGCCACCTGTAGTGGTGTCAGCCAATTATGGACTGAAACCTCTATGAACTGTGAGCTAATTAAATCTTTCATCCCTAACCTGCAAGTGTTGGTTTATTTTATCTCAGCAAACAGAAAAATTAATTAACATACTCTTATTTTGTGGTTTCGAAGATTTGTAAGATTTAAAAGAGCACTGAACATGAAAGATCTCACATATTCCATCAAGGTTACTATCACAGTCCTTGCCAAAGTAGGTCAACATACAGAATCCTAGCCTCCTGGATAAAGATTTATCTCACATTTCCTTTCAATATCCAAACTTAGTGACACGTACTCTGAAATGAAAACTTTCCCAGAATTTTCTTAATTTTAAAAATAGCTGCTCCTGGGCTGACGAGATGGCTCAGCAGTCTAAAGCGCCTGCTCAGGCAAGCTTTGGCAACCTCAGAGGCCACGGTTCCATCCCTGGCACCACATGTTCCAGACCCACTCCCAGGGCAGGCTGAGTGAGCCATTAAAAAAAAAAAAAAAGCTGCTCTTACCATTAGGTAAAAACAACATAGAAGTTTGGGCTTGAAAAAACCCATAAAGTTGCTAGATGACAAAACTCCTCAACTAAACAGTGATGCCAGACTCTATTTGTTGGACTAATTGCCTTTTTTTTTTTTTTTTTTTTAGTGTAACAAACTGTATTTTCATAAGTAATTATGGGCAAATAGCACATTTAAAGTATTTCAAAGCATTTTACATAGAGAATTTATAAACCATATTTAACAATGTAATTTAATTGTTTAACAAAATACTTTAAGAACTACATCCTAATTAGTAGAATACATTTATTGGGAAAAGAAATCTCCTGTCTGAGAGAGGGACAGAAAGGAGGTCCCAAGCAGGTGGTCCCTGGGAAGTTATTTCTTCCAGGGACTTTTATGACATAAAACCATGTGGACCTGAGGTAGAAAACATGGGAACTCGTTTAGGTGGGCATGAGGTGGGACAAAACTGTGGTCAGCCAGTGAGATTACAAGCACCATTGCTCAGGTAAAATTGACAGCATCCAGGACCAAATGGGGAAGTGACTTTTCAAAGGAGAAGCTGATCTCCACTCTGCATAATGAGTGTGCTCCCATTGTCTAGTGCTGGGTACATCACTTCTCGGCCTTTTGGCTAAGATCAAGTGACATAGTGCTGGGTACAAAGCCATAAAACCTTGAGCACTAAGAAAAAAATAACTCATAATAATAATTTTTCATGTTTTTTAATATTGTTTTTATATATAAAGAAACAGAGTTAGGAATCTTTAGAGTGATACCCTGCTCCAAAATTCCATTATCATAACATTTACAGACTGCATATAAAATACCTTTTTTGAAGTTCACAAAGATAGCTTACTGTATAATAACAGCATGCTGAAATACGATTACATATGAAATATGATTACCTCTCTTGTCCAGTGGTAATTTTTAATGATTCTGCATTTTCTATAAAGCATGCCGGGAAGTACCATATCATATATTAGGCTGTCACATTTATGCTTTGTTTTGCTGGAGAATTTTAATTACATATTTTATCTCAGTACTTTAAAATTTTAAATTGTTTACTTTGCACTTTTAGTTGCCCAGTCATTCCATTCTTCATGACCACAGATAAGCTTAAATATTATGAGCTCTATGTTAGAGAGGCTCAGCCATGCCATGTCAGAAGATATGCCAAGCTATTATTAGAGTTTTGAGAAATTAGTTGCATATGTAATTATTATGGAGAAAGTAATATTTTCTGTTGGCTTAGTTCTTTTTTTCACACTAAAATAATTAAGGGATAGTGATTTTTTTTGAACAATCTATGTATTGAGAACTATAACTATGTATTACACAAGATGTAAAATGAAGAAATTTGTCTCCTCCAATCTACTCTAAATTGAGAATAAAATGTTTATGGTGTCTCTAGTCCAAAACAGATTGATATTCAAATTTTAGTTGTATGACTTCCTTATCGATGTTTTGAGAGAATCTGTGACTCTTCTGGCCTTCAAAATGGTCTTTTGAGAATAAAGCATAATATGTATGTTAGGCAAAGAGACTAACAAATTGTGAGTATGGTACGTAGTGAGGTGTACTACTTGTTCTTTCCATAAATATAATTGAACAACCCAGAGGGGACTTTGCTGCCTAAATATTTAAAAATCATGTGTACTTTTGTCAATACCATAAGAACACAATCACTTCTATTTTTATTGTAAAACTCATTATCAAAATACATCCTTCTGTATCACCTGCCTTAATAATCAAATAGGAAAAGCAGTAACAATAAATTGCTTGGTAGCAAAAATAAATTAGAACCTATGATTTAGTCAATGGCACAGGTAAGCTAGACCTTGACTACTTATATCCTCTATGAAGTTTTATTTCTGACAAGAGAAGATCCTTTTAAGATTAAATCTGTTTATACAGATTTAATGTCAAACCAAGATGAGAATTTATTTACATTCATTGGCAGAATCAATAGAAGGCAATTAAACTACAAAGAGAAGTTAATTTACAAATTGAAAATGCTAACTACTTTTCCTTATCATTTATATTTTAAGTAGCTTTTAAAAGTAATATTTTATTATAGTGTAATTTGACACTTGAGAAGTACTGTTTCGATTCTTCTGATGATTGTGCAGATTTGTATAAGTATTTTTTGCTTCAGAAAACATCATGACATACTTAAAACTGTCTGCAAGAGAAGTAGAGAATGAATTTGACTTAGTTTCCCTACATTTTTTGCCCATTGTTAATCAGTTTCTAAATATCTTTTAAAAAATATGTTTCTGCTTTCATCTGTCTTTCCTATTGCTTAACTGTGTTGTTAGCCATAAAGTAGAACTACCATATGCTGAGCAAATGGAGAATTAAAAAGTATCACGGGAGAATTTAAGTATGGCAACAGTTTTGCTAAGGTCATGCCACACTGAGATAGAAAACAATCCGTAATAAGAAAAATCACTTAAACCCAAGAAAGTTATTAATAAATCAGGAGGAATCAAGTATGCATAAAAAGCTAGATGTTATGTATTCTGTTTTCTCAGATACAAGGTTTACCACCTGTGTAATTATTCTACCATGGAGGATATGCATTTGAGTAACTGTTATAAATTACCACAAAGTGGATACAGTAAAATCGCTTCATAATATTTCCACGCTTAGTGGTTCTCCATATGGAGAAAGCCTCTACTTTACATAACCCTTTTACAGAGAAGTAATCTATGACTGTGCTCCAAGCCAGAAACATAACCTTTGCAGTTTCTTCTTAGCCTGGCTTAAGCATGCACGAGAGGATTAAAAACGTAAGCTAGAGGGCCTTAAAATGCAAACCATCTACAGTTGAGAAGGTAAACAGCAGGCTGCCACTAGTGCTACTATTACAGAAGCAACAGGCGCTGCTACTAAAAGCAAAAACCATAGGGCATGTGTGGATTTTGTTCCAAACAGCTTTCTTATAATGCGAACATTAATGGTAAAGTAATCTTTTCTTTAGCAAAACATGATCTTGAACAAATTACTTATGTGAACCTCTGTTCCCTTATCAGTAAAATACAAATAATGGCTATCTCACATGGAACAATTTTAAGGGTGGAGAAATAAATGAGATATTTGATGGTGTGCCTGGAACCATAGAAAAACCCTATGACGATGCTGCTCGTCACTGTTATTACTTCTCATTTTCTATTTATTGCTCTTATTTTCTTACTCTCACATTTATATGGTAGGCATAAGACATATTTAGAAATCCTTAGAACTTCAACAGATAACAAGCTATGTAATGACTTAAAATATGCAGATATACTTAAAAGTAATACAGGATATTTAATATGATAATTACAAATTAAAGCAAAGCAATCCATGCCAAAGATGTTATTTTCATATTTCCACATAGCTGTTTCTCCTCTAAAAGATTAGAGTTAACATAATGCACTTACTCATCAAACAGATCACAGAGAAAGATTCTCTGGTGTGTATTAAACCCGTTTGTCCTAAGGCACATCCAATATAGAGAGATATCTATATATAAAAATTTTCAAAAGCCATATTCAGTCTAATTTGAAATATAGTACCCAGTCCAGGAGGGCCCGAGTTTGATCCCTAGGTCCACAAAAAGAAACAAAGAAAGAAGAAAGAAAGAAAGAAAGAAAGAAAGAAAGAAAGAAAGAAAGAAAGAAAGAAAGAAAGAAAGGAAGGAAGGAAGGAAGGAAGGAAGGAAGGAAGGAAGGAAGGAAGGAAGGAAGAAAGAAAGAAAGAAAGAAAGAAAGAAAGAAAGAAAGAAAGAAAGAAAGAAAGAAAGAGAAAGAAAAAAGAAAGAAAAAAGCAGTCCTAAGTGCATAGTGATAATACTGGCTACCGAGAGGTCCATTTTGACCTGAATTGACAGCTGCTGTGACCCAGATGCTTGTTCTTGGCTAATGGTATTGATTTGCTCCATGTGTGTCATCTGAGGCACAGGCAGTTGTGAACTGATGCATCAAATGATCAACTCCCCCAAAGAATAGGTAGGACATTTGGAAATGGGACAACAGTACAGAACATCTTATTGGCAGGTCCTGCTTAGGGCTCAGACAGAAAAAGGTGACACTATGAAGCTGTGATACCCTGGAGGTCATTCTGACCTAGAACATATTCACAGGAGATAACTAGTGATCCATAAGGTTAGGCTGGTCCTCATGAAAATCAATTAAATGTTTTGGCTGAAAATATTTCTCAAGTAATGGAACATAATGACGTCAATCTTTTAAATGAGTCTCCTCTTAGTTATGACATATATCAGAAAGAAGAAAATTAAACATCAACATCACTACTAACATACTGACAATAAGGCCATAGAAACTTTTTATTTTGTAGCCTAACTTACTTGTTTTCATGATATATAACACATGTCACATTTCAAGAAATAAGAGAAAATTATTAGGAGCTAGTATTTCATATTAGTTATATAATTGCACCTGAGGTTTTAAAATAATTTGGCATACTGTTGAAAGCATTTACTAATAAACTAGGTGACAAAAATTTTTGATAAATAATCTCACTTCCAGGATCATTTAATTGTTTTATTTATTCATGTATTTATTTATTTTTCTTTCCATAAGAATGTAAAAGGAGAATTGGTAGCATGGTCTAATTGATAGGCTCAGAAGACATATCAGAATAAAAATAGGAGAATATGTAAAATAAGTTAATCATTAATTTTGAGAAAAACATTTAATGTGATATCTTAAATATCAGCAGGGACTGGGCATTGTGGTACACACCTATAATCCCAGTATTTGGGAGGTTAAAGCAGGAGACTCAGTGCAAGTTCAAGACTAGCCTTGGCTATAAAAGTGAGCTCAAGGCCAGCCTGAACTGCATAACGAGACCCTGTCTCAAAAAAAAAAAAAAAAAAAATATATATATATATATATATATATATGTTGGTGGAGTAATGCTAGCCAGTAATTATGCATTGCATGAAAGATATGTAAAGACAGTAGAGCTGAGTCTAAGTCATATCTATTTCAAATCTTAGCTTTATAGTTAATGACATCTTAGCTTCATAGTTAATGTGCAGAGGTATGACAAAATGTAAATGTATATTGTTTTATTTAGAAAGAATGTAAATAATCATATTAACTTTAGCAGTGAGCCAAAGATATAAAAATGGCTTTATGTACTTTATTCAAAATTTAGGAAAGCTGTAGAATCACGTTACAGAAGTTGAGGGTAGAACTAGTAAAGTCTTAATGTAAATAAAAAATATATTAATATTAATATATCAATATTTTTGTTAATGCTAATGAATGTGGCACTAACATTTCAATCTACTACAAGAGTACATTGTGAAGAAAATTGATATTATTTGCAGAGATTTAAAAGGACATTGTTCCATAAGGAGAATATATCATAAATGCACGCATTTCCTATGTTTTTGTGTATCAGTTAAAAAATAAATTTAAATATGTATGTATCAATAATAAAACAGAAAGAAAGGAGAAATTAGAATACTAAGCAGATGTGGTAGTACTCAAAAGACTGAGGAAGTAGGGTCACAGCTTTGAAGCCAGCCTCAGACACAGAGCAGCACTGACTCAAACTAACAGACAAACAAAATATAACACAGGGAGTAGGCTCTACTTTTTGCAACCCTAACCCTGTGCAGTAAGTATGCTATCACTTGTCATTTGTAGGGGATGTCATGATCCTGTGACACTATAACACCATTAACATGATCACTTGTATTTCTGGAATAATATTGCCTTCTCATTCTGATTGCCATGCTAAAATCAAGATTTTCTGCTCCACAGAGATGAATTATCTTATACACATTGCAGTGGGAATTGAGTTTTAGGAAATAAACATTCAAAATGTACATCTTCTCAGGGCTGGGAGAGAGCTCCATGGTGCAACTGCCTGCCTGTCAAGTGCAAGGTTGTGAGTTCAAATCTCAGTACTGGAAAAAAAAAAAAAAGTAGATCTTCTTTATTTTGAAGATAATTTTAAAATTGATAAAAATGATACAGAATCTCAGTTAACAATGGTTGTTATATTGCATAGCGTTATCTTCAAAGTAGATGTTGATTAAATGCTATGGATCGGTCCCAGAAGTCAAACAAAAATGCCCAGAACAGGACAATGGCTTTTGCTTCCACATTCTAGTAAAACTACCTAAGCAGGTGTTGTTTGAAGAGATAATCAGATTATCTTCCACAAACTTTGAACTATCGCACATGATAGATAATAAAAGTGATTCATATATATATATATATATATATATATATATATATATGGATGGTGAACTGAAGAAATGGGCTAAGAGACAATTATTTTATTATTTTTTATTTTATTTATTTATTTTTTTTTTATTTTTTATTTTTTTTTTTGGTTTTTTGAGACAGGGTCTCACTGTGCAGTTCAGGCTGGCTTTGAGCTCACTTTTGTAGCCCAGGCTGGTCTCGAACTCGCAGCGATCCTCCTGCCTCAGCCTCCCAAGTGCTGAGATTACAGGCGTGAGCCATCACGCCCGCTGAGACAATTATTTTAAAATAATAAGCATACCTGTGAGGTACTTACTGCTCTTTTTACAACTCCTTCACGAAATAGTGACATAACGTAGATATGTCACATACAATAACTCTGCGCATTGATGGTTTGGATACTTCTGCTGATCTTACGGAGATTTACTCCTGAAACTCTAGTTATTAATGAGGCTTCAGTCTGATGCCTTTGCTCTTATTTCACATACCCTAGTCCCTTCCATGTGGCCCACATTGTACTGTCACAGCAAATCAAAAGCCTTGCCTCATATGCTGGAAGACCGGACCACACCTCTTGGTTGTCAGAACACCACCACATGTGTGGACCTAACAATACTTTCTTTGTTGAAGATACAATCCACTCTCAAATGGATTAATTTTTTATTAATTCCCACTAGGCTCTGTACCTCAGTTCCAAACCTTGTCAAGTCTGTGTGTAGAATCAGAGAGCAGGAATTGAAGAGATATTCTGCTGTGATTGTTCCAAGCCCAAGTCTTTCTTCTTTTTGTAAATTTGAAGCTCATAGCTCTGTATTGACTTTCATATAGAGAGAAATCAGCCATACGTTGCAAAACTTTATGGAAACACAAACCCTAAAAATACTCCATAAAAAAAGCATGTGGGAAGATAGATATTATTTTAAAGCTAAATTGAGGAGGTTTCAATTTATATATAACACAGGCTTCAAAAACCAATGTTTCGTGAAAATTTTAAAGAAAAACTTGTCCCAGATAACTTTTTCACTTTTTTATAGTTTGTTTGCTAGCAAAAACAGCTCACATCTATAAATCAAAACCATCAGCATTAATGAATTTTTTTTAAAAAGTTTATTGCCCATAATATGATGGAGAAAAATATAATTTTTGAGTCATTTTAAATAAGGCAGAGGGCCAGTGAGATAGCTCAGTGATCTAAAGCACCTGCTTAGGTAAGCTTAGGTAGATGAAGGGGACCGCAGTTCTATCACAGACACCAAATGCCACACCAGCTCTGCCCTCAGGGTGGCTTGAGCTAAAAAAAAAAAAAAGAAAAAAAAAGAGGACTAGGGCTAAATCTCAGCCAGTGACACAGTGCTTCCCTGGCAAATACAAGGTCATGAGTTTGATTCCCAGTTAAAGAAAGAGAGAGAGAGAGAGAGAGAGAGAGAGAGAGAGAGAGAGAGAGAGAGAGAGAGGATAGATGTAGGAAGGTAGGAAGTAGGGTCATTTTTCTTCTATAAAATAAAATAAAATAGGAACATCAGAAAATTATTAACAAATTTTCAAAGTAATATCACACCTAGGAGAACTTCCTAACAGTAGCTAAAAGTAAAACTGATGACAGTGAGGTTCCCAAGCCCATGAACGACTTATTCTCTTTTGCCCTTCAGATTCAAACAAAGGAGATACTGAACCACTGGGAAATTGTTATCCAAGAATGTTCAATGGCTTCTTTTCACCTAATAAATCAAACTCTTCCCTGTGGAGCACAAGAGTGTCTCCCTGCAACTCCCACTGAGAGGGCCAATGTGTCCCAGGGGGCCAGGAGGAACCTTTTGTCAGCTTCAGCTCTGAACCAAATCATCAGTTTACAACATTCATAATTACTTCCCTCTGTACATGTTTACTTGACCTTTCTATCAATGGTGTGGTAGTTTATTTTCTGAAAATGCAGATCCTCCATATTTTTTTTGGCATTTGCCTATTTGTAATTTCCTCTGTTAAACTCTGACTATTCTAGGCTCTGCTTGCCTCCCCTTTCCTGGCTTCTCTAGGGGATCTTTAGTCTTTATTATTCATTTTGTCTGAAAGCACATAATAATAATAATAATAATAATAATAATAATAATAATAACAACAACAAACCAGCAAGTGTTCAACTGGGTGCTTTTTACGTGTCAGTGCAGTCAAGTTTAGGTTTCTCAACTTCTTTTATTTAAAAAAATCTCAAATATCATTTATACATATTGTACTGTTAAACAGTGATCTCAGCCCCTTTGTGGATGGTTTTGAACTGAGAAAATTCCCATGAAATTGTCTTCCAGAAAAAAAAAAAAATCAGTCTTCCTCCTCTTACTCTGTAGTGTTCTTAGAAAATAGATGCTTACCTTTCTATAAGTGGTGCCAGAATTTGCAGCATGGCCGGAAGTTACTCATCTTAGTGATGTTGTTGACTGGATGACATTATCAGCACCCTGCCTAGACCTTCTCAACTGCAAAATTCCTGTTTTCCTTCTTTCCTTCTGCTTCTTGTTCTTCAAGAATTTATTGTTCCTTATCATTACTGTGTTTGCCTGCGCAGCTTCTATTGATTCTGTTATGTGGATTTAAAAAAAAAATAATTATATGAAACAAATAAGTTTCTTTCCTTCACTTAGCCTAAAACACAGTCAGTCATTTGCAACACTGGACCTTAGAAGGTTGGCAATATAAATAGTATATATGCACCAACTACTATATCAGGTCATGGATAGACCAGACAAAAGATACCCCTTGGTTTTCCTATATCTATTGTTATTGTATATGTTTTTCAACAGCAGCAATAAATGTTAGTTGTGTAGGCCAGACTTGGTCATTGCAGTGCTACCTCATAAAAAAGGAATATCCGCTGGGCGTGGTGGCTCACGCCTGTAATCCCAGCACTCGGGAGGCTGAGGCAGGAGGATTGGTGCGAGTTCAAGACCAGCCTGGGCTACAAAAGTGAGCGCAGGACCAGCCTCAACTGCATAGCGACACCCTGCCTCAAAAAGACAAAAAAAAAAAAAAGGAATATCCTAGATCTCCTAGTTTCTAGACTACAAGCATCATGGGTCAGAGGAGGCACCTGTCTCTCAGTAGTTGTCGTCTATTGGGATGTCTGACTTTCTTCAAGGATTATGGGCATTGTGATGTACTTGAATGTGTCCTTTATAATTCATGTGTTGAAGTCTTACCCAGAACTTCAGAATATAACTATATTTGAAGCTAGGGCCTTTAAAGTATTTATTATATTGATGGCAATATTTACTTTTTAAGCTTTGTGAGATTCATATTTTATTAGTAGATGCTCACATTACATAATGATCATGTCTGTTGAGAGCAGTTGGTACATGTGCACAACACTCCTCAGTTCCTCTTTAAGCCTCCCTCTCTTTTCTTTCCTCCCTCCTCCATCTGTGAACTCCTCCCCTGCTCTCTGTTATCCATTTTTATTTTTATGCACATTATGGGCTCTTCATATAGGAAAACACCTATGGTAATTAAGTTTATGTGTCCAGTTCATTTCACATGACATTATGTTCAGAAGGTGTGTCCAGTTACCTACAAATGACTCAAGTGTGTGCTTCTGTGTGGCACAGTAGTGCTTCTTGGTGCATATACACCAATGGTTTTATGTATTTTCTGTGGCCAGCCTTATAAGTCATTTCCAAGGAGCTGGAAACAAACCTCCTGCTCCTGGAGGGGTCGTTAAGTTCAAAATGAGATCTATACTGTGGTCCCTAAGCTAATCTAACTATTGTCCCTGTAAGCTAATATTAGAATGCCCAGAGAACATCACTAGAGATGGGAAAGTTTGCAAAGAGGTAAGAATATGTAAGGACATGGTAAGAAATTATAATAACTGATGTGATGTGATTGATTGATTGATTGATTGATTGATTGATTGATTTTTGCAGAGCCAGGGATCAAACTTAGGACCTTGCACTTACCAGGCAGGCACTTATGCCCCTGAGCTACCTGTGCTATCTTCCCAGCCCCAATAATCAGTTATTTATTCATTTATATTTATTTATTTATTTATTTATTTTTTGCAGGATCAGGGTTTGAACTCACAACCTCGTACTTGTCAGACAAGCACTTGTGCCACAGAGCTATCTCCCCAACCCCAATAACTAGTTATCTAAATAATGTGGTCTACTATCTTTTGTTAAAGTTGCTCTCAAGTTATTGGAGACATTATTCTACAATAACCATTAGTTTTCAGCTAGTTACTATGTACAATCACTGCAATAGAATGATGAAACTTCTTCAGATACTTCTCAAATCCTCTGAAATTCATACTCTTAAACATTAGATTATTTCTGTATAAATTTTACTGTCATTTTCTGGGTTCATGCACATATTATAGTCTTCAATGAAGAGTTTAAGAATTTAAAATATTAGATTGAAAATAATGTTAATAACATTTTCAAAATTGTGGACCTAATTTGCTATTTGTGGAAACTGAGCAATTTGGTCAAGAACTTCTGAAGTCAGGAAAAAGCACCTTAATAAACAAAGAGATAATTATTGAGTGTGGGGTTCACTGTATCTTAATAACTACTCTACCAGAAATATTCAGTTCAAAGATTTTGACATTTTTTGTTGTACAAGGTAAGATTTATATAACAACTAAAGAAGGATGATGCAATTATTTTGTAAAAATCATCTGATTATGATACTCTTGAAGCATCTGTATTATTACCAGGTTATGACCAAATTTAATGTTAGATAGTATATTGGGCTACATGACCCCTTAAATAATACTTTGATAGTCAATAGAGATCATAATATTAACCCCGGATTTGCTGAAATTAATACAACTTTAGCAGGTTTTCTTTTTTAATTTTAGAAATAAGTAGGAAGTTTTGATAAAGCAAGGAAAAGAAGTATGATTTTCCGATTGGGAAATGAGAAAAATACCAGTGGACAACCAACATGTGGTATCACTTAAGTTTATACCGAATAGGGAAAAAAATAAAAACCATTCTAGAGGGAGAAGCCCTGTCTTTGCAAGGAAATGGAGATGACATGGTAGGTTTTTTGTTGTTGCTTTGTTTAACTTTCAGTGATTAAAAAGCTTCCATTTTCATATAGCCTAGTGGCAACTAAAGCATTTATCTTGCTTTGACTTTGGCATTTTATTGACTAACACACAAACTCTTGAGGCAGAAAGGCTAGAATTTCATTTTCCCAGAAAATAATGCCAAGAAAAGATATCACAGCTTTTCCGACACTTTTACAAGCTACCTTCAAAGGTAATCGGCAATGCAAATGCAGAATATTTAATCATGCTATTGGGTGATCTTTTTTACAGGAAAGTGAGAAGGATTATGACCTTTCAAAGTCACTATCATCACTAGGGAATCTGGCCACATGATGTTCGCTGGTGTTGGGAGCACAGATGTAAGTAATAACTCCCATATAAATCAGGGGTGAACTGAATGCTGCTCATTTGCCTTTCCAGCACTGTAAACAAGGCCAGAGCTTAACCTCTTTGCCATGTAGTTACATGACTGCTGTGTGCAGAAATATAAATTCTACACCTGCAGAGCAAAAGCAGTCACCTCACTAATTGATAAGCCCAAGGCAAGCAGAATGAAATACAGTGTCCTTTGGTTTTGCAACATAGAATCCTTCCCTTGCTGCAATGAGTTTAATCTAGGCTCATTTATATGATTTTCACTCTAGCCAGCCTATTTAATGAATCTTTGAGCAATTATAATACTATTCTTGATCTGTATGACTATACTAAAAAGTTATGAGTTATAAACTTCATAACATAGTTATAATATTGATGCTAAAATATAAATATAAATGAATGCACTAATGACGGAAGCTGAATGACTGTAGAAATAAGTCGGTCTCTTGGGGAAACAAGACTATAAGAATCTAAATTTCAAGGATAGGTAACAAAATGAAATCATCTTTTTGTGTTGGAAACATATTTCCTATAATAAATGTCCTCAATAATTTAAGGCCTGTCTTTCTAATCTCAAATACTATGTGATTAGAGTACAGCAGGTGATTTCAGGCAAAAAGTTGGTAGATTAGAGATTGATAGATGTAGATTATATATAATATATATGATAACTATATATATGCATGGTAGTTATTAGCAAATATTAAATAATTTTCTAGACTGTAATTGTTCAGATACTTACTGGTAGTTTCTTCTTGGTGAAAATAACTTTATCTAATAAAGGGTAGTCAATTTCTATGTGTACTCTTCAAACAAAATTGCCTTCTTTTCCACCCTATGGAATTGTCACAAATCAGTTGGAGGTTCTTTTGCTCAATTTGAAAACAAATCACAGACTGTCAAAATGTAGCTTTGTCATTACCTGTGGAATCTGATCTTAAACACCTGATTCTCAAACTTTCGTATTGTAGCTCTCAGTGTTAAAGTTCCTGGTGACTTCTATGCCTACCAGCTCCACAGCTGCTGTACTTTATGGCTTTCTAGAACCTTTCTAAAAGCTTCCACTTTACCTCTGAGGCTCTGATGCAGGTTTGCACAGTTCACTACCAGTGGCTGGAGTGCTCCAAGGCTGTAGACCCTCGTTATATCAGCTCTTTTAGGGCAATCATGTTAGTCCCCTCTATCAGAGATAAGAACTATCTGAGTCCACAATAGGACCATTCAAGCAAAACTTTACCAAGTGTGCTGTAGCACAGAAGGATAGCACCTATAGAAACACTGATAGCTCTGTCTTTATGTATTTTATGTTTCTCACATTGGGCTAATAAAAATATTCTATTTGGAAAATGTAGATAATGGCTTCAGTCTCTTCTGGTCAATATTGACTTAAATAAATATGCATATTAATTAAAGCATAATGAAGAATCAAAAGACACCACAAAATATGCATACAATTTATTTTTATTCATTTATTGTTTAAAATTTAAGTTTATTGGTTTAAATATTTAAACTTTGAATCCTGGATTTGTTGAATAGAGATAAAATAATTTTACATATGTGTATCTGAGGAAGACAAAGTTACATGTAGATTGACACTGTAAAGTTGTAATAGCTGCCAACAAGGACAAAGAAAAATAATTTTTCTTAACTAGAGAAGTGATTCTTCAAATAGATGAGAATAAAAATCGAGAAAATGAAGAAAAATTTCCAGCAAGTGCTGTTTACACAGCACACGACGCTAGCAGTCACTGGGCACACTCTCAATCAAGTGTTTACTCTGCACTGTTCCTGCACTAGCTGAATATAAACGGATCTCTAGTCCCTTTGATGTCAATTCATGTTGTAGCCCATATAGTCATTTTCACCTTTCACATTTTCCTAAAGGCTTCTTAGCTATCTTCTACCTGCGTAACAAGGGATAGTGGAAAGTCTCGTTCCTTGTATTAATTCTTAAAATTTCCACGACGTTAGCTGTGAGATGTGATATAAATTACACTTCCTTTAATATTCTTCCTTCTATTATTGTTGTATGTCCTCCTTAAATTATTGACTTTACTCTGTTCTTCTATTTCTTTTTTATTTTATTCTGTTCTATTTCAAATGGCTGATGTGCTTTTTTTCTATATTATGTCTTAATATATTGAATCACAAATAGCTTCATTCCACCAAAGGTCCACTACTCACAGGAGAGCTCTCTGAAATTACATTCTTAGAGGAATTTTGGAAGGTCAGTGTAGCAGCTGAAATTGGAATACTGTGTTCCTAAAAGTTTACGAGCTATTAATCTGCAAGAGATGAGTTACTCTCATCCATGGCTATCATTAAAGCCTTAGATGATCACCATTTGGGGAATATTTTCTTGTTCTACTGCTTCTCCACTTTTTAGATGGCAGTCTTCAGCCTCCATATTTCTATTAACTTCTTATAGAAAAACATTTCTTCCTATTGTTTACTCTGAACAGGTTCTGGGCTTACTTTCTACAAAGGAGTAAAAGGACATCCCCTCATTAAGTAAGTACACAATGTATATTCAGATGCACTCGGCAGCACATTGCATTGGAAGAACATGGAAAAGGACCTGGTTAAGATTATTGAACATTTTCCCAAGTTTTACCACAGAAGAACCACATTGATAATGTATTTTTCACCTATACAAAACAAATACCAGGTACACTGTTTTTTGTTATTATTACTTGGATATATGCATTATCACCTGCACTAGACTGCATAGCTACAGAAGACAGCATTCAACTTCTCTAAATAGGAAATTTGTGTACCTTGGGCCTACAATGATCACTGAAAGTTTTTAAAATTTGTGCAAAGGGTAAGCTTGAGTTAATATAGACATGCATGTATGACCTAGAAAAATTGTAAAAATGTTGAACCAAAAATTATAGAGGGCCTCAAGTGCTATTGACTTTATACTATGTATATACTCGAGGTAAAGGTGGCAACGTAGGGCTGAATGCCACCGCTGACATGCAAAACCCTCTCTGTTGAAACCAGAGTTAAGTTGCCCCACATTACTCCAGCCACTGAGCATTGGATAACAGCATACATAGGGGCAATGCCGGCACTTTGCAATAAATAAGTAGGTTTTGGACTGCAACTGTGGGGCCTAATGTTTAAAAGATTTACCACCACTGTCACCAAGGTGACTACATTGGTAGGTTTCGCTGTTTTTCATTCCAAATATTCTAGTGGGAGTCATGAAGCGATTTCAATGAAAGAGACAAGCACAGCTATTTGCTCTCCTGCATAATGATATGAAAATGACAGTGGAAAATATCACAAGTGAGCTTGTATATTTGTGGAAATTTTATGTCATGAGAAAGCTAATGTTCAGTGTATTATTATTCTACTTGACTCTCAGAATAGTGATGGAACACTGAAATGCAGAATAAGAAGGTTCTTTTGGCTGGATTTCTTGTAGACATGATACTAAACCATTCTGGAATTTGTTTATGGTGCCTTATAGAGAATAGCAGACTCTAATAGTTCCAATAACTCCCAGAAGCAGTCTTTAGAAGAACTTCCTCTTCTACTTCATATGACAACAAACACAAAATGAATGCAACCAGGTGCAGCAGTCTGGGGTTCAATCCCCAGACCTGTTGTGTTGGCCTGGTACCTGGGGCAGTCTGAGATGGCAGGCAGTGGAGGTAGACATGGTGGCACTGGGCTGTAGAAACAGCTCTTGGGAGGCTGTAAACAGGCGGATCACTGCAAGTCTGATCTAGTACTGAGACCCTGAACACCCTGTAGACCCTTTCCTAAAATCAAAAAAACAAAAACAAAAACAAAAAAAAAACCACAAAATACAATAACTTACTCTGTCTGTAAGTAAACTTCCTCCCATATAAAATGCTATAATCACATGCTATAATTTCATATTTTTAGTGGAGAGTAAAAGAAGCCACATGGGAGACCTTGGAGTCTATACTACGGGTAGTGTATGTAGCAGAGAGTAATTGTCTATATAGTTGCATCTCAGAGAACACAGGATGCAAATGAGTTAAGTAAGGTCTTCAGGAAGACTTAGTCCCCTTAAAGGACAATGGAAACAGAGATTTAAATGTGATGTTAGTTTACAAGAGGTGCCATAGCTAGGTACCACAGACTGGGTGGCTTCCATAGAAGCATTTATATTACCACAGTTCTAGGAGATATAAGTCCAAGATCAAGTCGTTTACAAATTTGGTTTCTCCTGAGGCTTCTCTCCTCACCTTACATGTGGTCAACCCCTTCCTGTGTGCTCAGTTGGCCACTGTTCTCTTAAAGTACATTATATGGATAGTGTCTTGACTTCTTCTTCATCTAGATACCATGTCTTGACTTCTTCTTCATCTAGATACCATGTCTTGACTTCTTCTTCATCTAGATACCAATGCTAGTGATTAAGGCTCAACCCAAAGAATAGGTTATAACTTTATAAGTCATTTTAAAATCCTACCTCCAAATAAGCTTGTATTCTGACGTACTATTAGGATTTCGACATACAAATTTAGGGTGAATCTAGGCAGCCAGTAATACATGCCAGGCAGTTAAATGTCATAGGTGGAATAGTATTCTGATTCTTGCTTGTGTGATCAGTTGATGAATTACATCTTCCAGAAGGCATTTATTCTATTAACTAAAAACCTATGGTACCCAACTCCTTTACTGAGGACAGTTCACACATTGTTCCACTAACTTGTAAGAATTTCATGAGACTTCTTTTCTTAAGTGATTGGCAAATAAGTTTTTCCCCTCTGGCAAGAACACTCTTTGGAACTATTTAATAATTTTGAAAATAGACAAACATTTAATATTAGTCTCTGTAGTTTTAATTTTGGAACCATACAATAGATTTTGTATTCCAGTTAAGGATTTGTGAAGAAGAGCAAAATTCAAATTATGCATATTGTTTCAGTTGAATATACTGTATAACAGTACATGATGTATAAATCATAATAAAACATTGTAAGCCCCAAATGTTAGCTTTTGTAATGGTTTCAGAAAGAATACTTCACCTCTAAATATAAAATAAAATGTAGGATAACTACAAAATAAAATTCTAATTTATTAAAAATTTAGAAAACTTTACTCTGATAAAGTTAAAATATTAAAACAGTTTTACAATAATATTTTATGCAGCTTGCATGGTTTTGTTCTGTATTTTGAATAATATTTTCTATGAGTTACTAAGCTCTTACACTGTCATTTAAGTATAATTCAGGGTTGAAATTTAAGCCACTTATTGAGTCATAATTCCTAAATTGTAACCATTTACTTCAAAGTTTTTCTAACTCTGAAACAATGAAGAAATTTCAATCGTGTAAGAACTACTTCCTACCTGAATTAATATGCTTTTCTCTCTAGTATTATTGAATACTGGTAATATAAAGATTGATATTAGATTTGACCATTAAACATTTTTAACATATATTCAAGATCATGATAATCACCTTTAGAATGTGGGATATATTTCTTCAGAAAAGAAAAAAAATTAAAATAATAAGAAAAACAGTATTTTAAATAATTGTTAATACTAATAAAATGGTACTATTCTAAAAACATAATTTGTTAGGTTTATTTTTGAATATTTCAATATTTGCATTGTTGTAACCAAATACATAACAATGTACTAGGTAAACTATAATACATAAAATGAAATCCATAGTTCTCCATTAAGTTATAATATTATTTAAAAGTCAACAAACTTCATACAATGCTATGAAATGAGAGAAAATGAAACATAGGTGAGATACTAATGCTAAAAAATAATAAAGTTCAAACAAGGTAAAGAATTTATTTTGGTTTAAATGAGAGGAAACAATCTTCTTGAAAGAAGTAGATAGAACTTAAGAAAACTATTAGAGTCAAAATTAAATTCAAGTGAATAAAAATAGGAATTAGGACTGAAACAGGGAAAGCAAGGAGTAAACGGTATAATTACAGGCATTAAGAACTTAAGTTTTGAAATGATGAATAAATCCAATTTTATTGAGTGCATTTTATGCTATGTCATAGTAAAAAAAATGTTCATTTGCTTTTGGGAATATGATCTGGGCTTTTTAATGGTACGAGATAGCAAGGTGAGCTTTTGACTAGGTAAGTAATATAGAAATAATTGATCTTGACATATGATATGTATATATATATAGAGAGAGTATGTCTGCAAGCTCAACACTCTGGGAGTATAATAGGACCACAAGCTAGGCCATTCCTGGGCCATTTAGGGACTTAGTCAAATTTTGTTTCCAAATTGAAAAAAAGAAAATTAAACAAGTTTCTGGTGTCACTCAGTAGCAAGACTCTGGTTTCAATGCTTAATCAGCAGTAATATAATGTACAAGATGCTCTGTCCAGGATTGTGTACTTATTATGTACTGTTCAAAGTCCTATGTCAGTGGTCACTGTCCTCTTTTTTATTAAAAAAAAATGTTTTCCTAAATGGTGATCTACATATTGAAAGTATAATCATTAGAAAAACCTTAATGATTTTAGACAGACAACAAGTCTAGCAAGTGGTAATGGAAAGTTCTGATAAGGTGTCATTAGAATTTTATATTCTTATGCATTTATCTTCTAACTGAGCCACATATTGGCAGCATTCTTCGTATCTGATGTAGTTTGTTCCCTTCCAGTTGGAATAAGGAAGAGCTGTCCCTAATGTTTGCATTATTTGTATTTTACATTGGAATTTAATTTTTTTCTTTTAAAATTATAAGTTTTCTAATTTAAGCCATAATTATCTAATTTGAAGTTAGCTTATACTCATTAAACTGCCACATGCTTGCATGAAAAGAAAGTGGTTGTGATTATTATGATCAATAGTACAGACATGGAGGCCTTAAGTAGTTTAGCAACTAGATTATTCACATGTGGATAAAAGTGTCTATTTTTGAGTGGGAGATTGCTTTGTGTATTACTTTTTACAATATGATTCGATTTATTTATGTCCAGTTCCTTCATTCAATTTTAAATTTCCTGTAGGCACTGATGATTCCTTTCCTATTTCTACTAAGTGTCTGCATGTATCAAATAAAAAGCTAATATTGATTGACTAACAGTGACCCACTGGAGGAAGAAAATTGCCAGGGGTGTACATAGAGCAGTCATTTAAATCTTGGCATGCAAGTGCTTTGCAGTGTGAGGTCTCTACTGCTAACCTAGCAAGCACTGTGACACAGCTAGGACGTTTCTCTCACCAGCATCGCACTGTTGGCTTGTATGCCTCATTCTCAAACTCTTTATTGGGTCATTTGTTTTGCTACAGAAGGCCAATCTCACTTGGGAGCACTTAGACGTAAATATATATATCAACTGTGCTTGTTTCTAAATGAAAGGATTTATTTGTGTTTTCTGCTCTTTTAGATGGCTGCTTAATTTTACTGAAACTCCTTTGCTGAAGAGGCAGGACAATTATTTGGTGGAAAACAAGGAAAGTTATTATGTGAAAATCACTAATATCACAGACTGCCTATTAATATGTCGACGTTGGTCATTCACCTATGTTTCACTGGCTGATGTATCTAAGGAGGTTGCCAGTTAATCGCAACTTCAACCTGACTAGCTTCAGAATGCTAGAGGTAGTGGGAATATGCAGTCACTAACCTTATCAATGCTAAATTCCATTCTTAACTGTTGGAGAAATTAAGAAATAGGCTCTATTGAAAGAAGGAAGCCATAGAGCATCACCTTAGGGTCTGTATCTGGTACCTTGTCCTTGTCTATCTCTTCTCTTCCTTTCTACCTCCCAGACTCCATGATGTGAGGCAGCTTTGCTCTATCACTCCCTCCCTGCACAACGCTCCATCTCATCTCAGACACATAGCTATGGAAGCAGCCTACCATGAACTGTGACCTAAGAAACCATGAGACAAATAAAACATTTCCTTCTTTAAGTTGTGGATGTGAGGATTTCTGTCCCAGCATTGGAAAATTCCCAGTGCACTTATCTCTATTTTTTTTTTCACAAGTGAAGATGGCTGTGTCCTATATTACTAAGTATTTTAATTTTAACACTTGCCATAATAACAGTCTTACATTTTTACAGTTGTCATTGTCACTTAGGAAATTACTGGTACAGTTTTGTTGTCAATGGCCTGCTTCAGTAACCTAACCTTGAGTTAGTGATAGAAATTCAGAGCGAGTCAGAGTGTTTTCACATTCAGCACTTATTTCTGTAAATACAAAAATAACTTTTAATTGTTTAAATATTTTGGCTATGAAATAAAATATATGAATATATGATAGGGCAGAGCTGTTTTGAAGAAAGAGATTGCATTAAATCACAATTATGAATAAATGTTAGTCTGAACTACTGGTTTGATTTTTGTTTATTTCATTTCTATTTAAACACTTCATACAATGTCTCATTTTTTAATGATAAATGGAGAAAAATAAAATGTATTAGTACTATAGCTATATTTTACATGGAAAAACCACATATTTGAAGTACAGAATTCAATGAGTTCTGACAAGGCATATACACACATAATACCTTATAAAACCTCAAAAATTTATCTGCCCCCAGAAAACCATATATTTGTTATTATCATTTTATCTATTCTGAAATTCTACATGCATGTAGTCTTACATGACAATTTGTGTCTTGCTTCCTATATTTAGAAAAATATTTTTAAATTTCATCCCTGCATCTGTATACATAAGACATGTATCAATTGTCCATTTCTATTGACTGAGAAATAGGATTCAGTTAAGCGAGATGGATTTTTTTAATGTATTTACTACAGAGTCTACAGGGTCTCACTACACAGATCAGACTTGTAGTGATTCTTCCTTTTTTTCAGCCTCCCAAGCACCAGGTACCACACCACACCCAGTCTCCATCGAAATCTCGGCACACTGCATAAGGTGGGGTTGGTACTGCAGGCCAGCATTGAAACTC